>RJWT010022900.1:0-17014 GCA_004365215.1 Cuniculus paca | reverse complement strand
CCTGAAAGGTTGAGTTCAGGCTCTTCATTGACTCGCACCATCAGTTTTATAGAAATGGCTTTAAAATCTACCCAAGACCCATTCTCCTCCAACCAGGCCAGAAAGAGTGATTGACCACACGGCCAGGTCCCTTGTGGTCAGCCTTATGAAATGGGTAACTTGTGCAGAGCCTCTACAGTCCCCCAAAAACTGGAAAGGAGGTGAGAAAATGGTCCCATGGAGGGACCTGGGAACAGAGAAAGGGAGCCAAAGACAGTAAAAATTCTCCTGGCTCTGTTCTGTGCCACCCACATCCATGGGCTGCATACGCTCTCTGAATGCCAAACCTGTTTTTCCCAGTCAATCTGCAGCCAAAATGTAGCTTGAGAAAGCAGCCAAGAAAATTCTACAATCCAGACGAGCAAATGTGTCTGACTGGAGACAGACGTGACCATGAGGTTCAGGGTGGAGGGTAATCATTCCACACATGTAAAATTCCTTTCTAAAGGCAAAGAACACATGCCATTTCAACTCATTTGTCCTTCAGGTAAATTTGGAAGGTAAGCTGGCTTGACTCCATTTACTAGACGAGGAACCTGAATCTCTGATTTGGACTGTGGACAATATGCACGCGCAGGCCTGGATTCTAGTCCTTGGCCTTTTTCCTTTAGGGTCTTTTCACCAGACCACATTCCCAGTAGGTGTCATTCTCTGGTCAGCCAGTGAGAATTCTAGCTATGTGACTGGAAGTCAATGTCCTTGGAAACTTTGTGTGGCCACTCACTTTGATTCTTCCACACACAGAGGCAAAGGACCGGGCTCTCATTTGACCTCCTAACACTGGGTCTACCTGTTTCTCTTTTCACAAAAATTCAATGACACCTCACTGCCTTTCAGATCCCATATGCCTCTGAAGCCCTGTCAGAAAACACAATGAGTGTTACGGTCTAAGTATTTTCCCTGCAGATCTAAGACATAGTTCCTGGGGGGTTATTTTTATATTATTTCCATGATTATATCACTATGTGTAGATTCAGGGTTTTTGTTATTTACTTCTCTGGTCAAGAGACTAGTACATATCCTAGGCCAGGTGCCTTCGGTTTTAATCTCCACAAGAACAGCATAAACACGGCTGCCTGGACATAGCATTTTCCCCTGCTGATGGAAGTGAAAGTTTAGCTTGGCCAGCTGGGCCGTCCAATCTTTCTCTTGCTGAACAGCTTGCCATTCTGATGCTGCTGCCGTCATTAACATGGCAGCTGTCACCGCAGTCAGGATGGAAAGATCCATTAGCTCATCTGATTCTATCTCTCTGCCAGGGCAGGATATAGGCCCTAAAAATGCTTCCTGGACTAAGGACTGTTTGGGGATTTACTTATCCTAGGTTACAGCAAACATGGCTTCAGAAAAACAGGAAATAAGGTCTTCTCTTAGCTAATTACGATAGGAGTTACAACAATGTAGTGGAGGCATTGTGGAATCAAAGTTTGAACTTCCTTACAAGGCTGTGGGCAACTTCATTGGCTACCAGGAAGCAGAAGTGTGTAGCCATGACGAGCCCAGTAGAACCTCAGGAAAACTACATTCCGTGGAGCTGTCGAAAGTAAAGAAAGTTATATCGGTTTGTGAAGTTCTTAAATTTGTCCGCTGAATACCTCATGGTCAAATTAGTTGTTCCATTTGCCTTTGATCATGGCTAGCACTTTCAGACGTGCTCAATATAGTTAATTAAGACTGATTGAAAGGAGCCCAAATGTATCAGGAAGGAGGAGAGGACAATGGGTGTAAGGGTTTCTAGCTTCATTTGTATGGAAGGGCCCTTGTCGAATGCTGTCTCAGCACAGATTTTGAGAAATGTTTTCTTACTAATATCTGCATTGCTAAAAATGAAAAGAGCTAACACTTATTAGACACCACTTGTCATGTCCTGATCCAAATGTGAGCTATGCATAACATTTAAGGTGTTGTTGCTTTCATTTTGCAGAAAGGAAAGAAAAATTAAAGTTACAAGAGATTAACAAATTCGCCCAACGAGACATACATGCAAATGAAAACCTGGATTCAGACTCCAGTGAATCTGAGTCTGAAGCCCATGTTCATGACCACAGTGTTACACTGCCTTTCTGCCCTGGTTTAATTTTGGAGATTCAGCACTTTCAGAGAAAAGAAGCGAGAGGCAATATTATTGCTGTGATTCATCAAAGTAATCTAACCCTGCCCTTACTACTGGGAGTTGGTAGTCTGCCTTTTCCACCCTCCAGGGCCTCCAGTGACCCTCACTTTTATGCTGCTTTACCTCCCGCTTTCTTCATTCTCTTTCCCTTCAAAACTGTAAGTGAAAGTTGAGCTAAGAAGCATGCTTGCATCAGGGTCAATGGTCTTGGATAACTCCACCTTCTTTCCATTTCCATCTCAGGCTCAAGAAAGGAAGTTCTCTTTCCTTTCTGATTCGAGGAAAGATGCTACCTTCCTTGAATCAGAGTCTGGTACCCACTAATACTTGCGTACAGTTCATTCAGCATCTTTATTTTTGTTTTCCTACATCATGTGTGGAATAAACACAAGCATTAGGCCAGGCAAGATTCATAACTTACTTTACAAATAACACAACTGAAACTCAGAAATCAGGTACAGCTGGGAATTGGGCCAGATGTGCTTTCAAATCCCACATGTTTTTCCCAAAGTGATGGAAATTCCTGCTGACTCCAGAGGCTGCCCATCTAGTTAGGTTGAAGAGCCGGTCTGCTCCACCTGGCATTCCATGCTCCACCAGTGTGGCCAGATGTCATTTAGCAAGGTCGAGGGTTCTTAATGAACTAAGGTTTCTGTGAGAGTTCTTATTTTTGTTAGCTGTAAGGCTGTTCTCCTCTTGCTACAGAAACCACATTATTTTGGTTTCCTTCCATTGTTTCTGTCTTGCTTTAAACTTTGACTTGATGTAAAGGGAAATAAAAGATCAATGTAAAGTTTATCAGCAAGTCTAAACAGCAATGTGTGTCTATAAACACAGAGTATACAAAGCGGTCAGAACACCTGGGTTCTAGTTCCATGATTCTATAAAGCTGTCAGAGTGTCACCGTAGTGCTCCAAGTCCCAACTTCCAGAAAGGAAATAGCGATGGTGGACTAGAGCACCCTACAGAGCCTGACAAAATCAGAGCCTTTAGCATCCTTGGCCATGCTGACCCTAATCTTAGCAAGAAAGCATATTTGCTGCTCTAAGAGGTGCTGATTTAGAAGTCCAGGGTGATTCCTTCCTCAGATGACCAGCCAAAACCGTATGCACAAGATGATCCCGAGGGAAAGAAGGGGTGCTGTGAGGCTGGCTCCAGATGAGCTGGTCTGGTGGGGAAGGAGTCAAAATGCTGAGAACCTCTCTGAGGAGAGCTCTGTACTCCCACTCAACGATGTCCGTTTCTCCATGGGTGGTCTTCGGGATCTGGGTACACTTTTTCTCCTATGAAACCTGTTTCAAGATAGCCTTGCAGGATTAACTCATCCAAACAATATGCGATAAGCTCTTCTGTGTTGCAGATATTTGATAAGAACTGCAAATAAAAGATAAAATAAGATTTTGTTTTTAAAGAGCCTGCAGTTTACCAGAAGAACAAATAAAAAGATGATGTAAATTTTTAGTGGAGGCTTAGAAAGAGAGAAAAAGGCCAAGAGTCCTTTCATCTCTGAAATGTATATAATTGCTCTTAGTATTTAAACATCATAGTACCCAGGGCATTTTTTCCAGATCAGATTCTTCTCCCTTGCCTTCTCAGGGCTTATAAACCCTTTTTTGAAATCGTACTCTCCCTCTGTACATGGCTTGGTAGGTTGAACTGCTTTGCATCAACTCATACTGTTCTTGAACCTTTGGACGTGTAGTGAATCCTAGTTCCTTGGTGACATAAAAAGCTCTTTTGAGGGCAAGAGTCATACCTGTTTATTTTGTTTGCTCAACAATACTAAACCCAGTGTTAAACACACCAATAGCTGTTTGCAAATGTTCCGATTTTTTCTCAGTCTGGGCATGTGGGAGCATCCCACTTCTCTTCCTGAAATTGGGAGTGGCTGTAGTACTTGCTTTTACTGAAGAAATTCAAGCAAAACCACTTCTGGTTGAAGCTTGGAGGATCACTGAAGAGTCTCTGGCACCTGTCAAGTGAGAGCTGCTTACCATGCTAGGGTTCAGAGTGGCCTGCCAATGCTCCAGGTGCATATAGGCTGAGAAGTGTTGCTTCAAGACACGTTGCAACATAAACCCAGCCCGGTCTAACTGGTACAGAAGCACTCACCAAATTCACTATTTGCTGACATCTTTATCAATGGCTCCAAGACAACAGGCAGGGAAGGAAACAAAGTAGCTTGGCAATAACCTAGGAAAGACTTGCACTGGAAGAAAAGTGTTCGAACTTTTTTCAATACAGTAGACTCCTTTATCCATGGAAGATACAGTGTGAGACCACCAGCAGGCCACCTCACATCACAGGTAGTACTGGGCCCTATATAGACTATGTTTTTTCCTGTACATGCGTAGTTAGGTTAAGGTGTAACTTATAAATTGGGCACAGTCCAACAAAGAAAAGCCCAGGTCATGATGGATTCACAGATGAATTCTACAAGAAATTCAAGGAAGACTTAATGCCAACACTCCTCAAACTCTTCAATGAAACTGAAAGGGAAGAAAGTCTCCCTAACTTATTCCTGGAAGCAAGTATTACCCTGACACCAAAACCAGAGAAAGACCCAACCAAAAAAGAGAACCACAGGATAATCTCCCTAATGAACATAGATGCAAAAATCCTCAGTAAAATACTGGCAAACAGAATGTAGCAACTCATCAAGAAGATTATACACCATGACCAAGTGGGATTCATTCCAGGAATGGAGGAATGGTTCAACATACGCAAATCAATAAATGTAATACACTAGATCGCTAGAGCCAAAGATAAGAATCACATAATCATCTCAATAGATGCAGAAAAAGCTTTTGATCAAGTCCAACATTCATTCATGTTAAAAACCCTACAGAAAATTGGAATAGATAGTCTTTACTTCAATCTGATAAAAGCCATCTATGACAAACCAACAACCAGCATCATACTAAATGGTCAAAAACTGAAAACTTTCACTCCAAAATCAGAAACAAGACAAGTCTGGGATTGGTGGTCCAATTTGACCTGGTTATCCCACTTTGGGGCATATTCCCAGAAGAACTGAAAACATCATACCACAGTGGTATATGTGCACCCATGTTTATAGCAGCACAATTTGTAATAGCCAAATCTTGGAAACAACCCAAATGCCCATCAACTGAGGAATGGATAAAAAGATGTGGTATTTTTTTACAATGGAGTGTTACTCAGCTATAAAGAAGGATCACATTGAGGCTTTTGTAGGTAAATGGATGCAACTTGAGACCATATTCATAAGTGAAATAAATCAAACTCACATGTGTAAATACCACATGGTTTCCCTAGTGTAAGAAACTGAAAGAGTAAATAAGATCCAAAACCTTCAAAAAATATTGTGAAAGAGTAAGAAACTGCTCAAAGGGGAAAAATAACTCGGATAGGGAAAAGGAGAAAAGAAGGAAGGAAAAAGAAAAAAGTATATAAAATTGGATATATACACTTGAGACAGCTAAGATGATTGTACTACTAATTCTATTAGTTCTTGAAACAAAACAGTTAACACTTATAGGATTAGATCAATTTTGCATGTCTATATTTGGTAATCTGAGTAACTCCTTTGAAGATAACTGTGCAAAATAACAACCTTTGTTAAATTCCTACCACCTTGCTTTGAAACCTTATACTGTTATTGTTTTGGGGTTTTGTTTTGTTGTTTATTTGTCTCTCTAGCTCCTTGCTTGTATTTTTGTTTTGTTTTGTTTATCCCTCTTTAAAATAAAATAAAATAAATTGGGCACAGTATCAGATTAACAACAGTAACTAATAAGATAGAAGAGTTATAATATATACTGTAATAAAACTTACTTAGAATCTTTGGATTATTTTATTTCTGAAATTTCCATTTAGTATTTCCAGATTGTGTTTGACCGTAATTGAAATTGTGAAAAGTGAAAATGCAGATGAGGAGACTGCTGTAGACGCTGGTATTGTACTTCTAGAAAAGCAGCCCTCTGAAGTTCCACCCATTACCATTTTCTTCCCTTCCAGGCCACTTTCCCCTATCCAGGAATGTCTCCATTTTTCCCTCCCAACATTAAGGGTCAGAATAAGAAATGTACCAAGGAGTCCTAGAAAAGGATAAAGAACCTTTTAAAGAAAAAAGCATGTGAGGAAAGACTGGAATGGAAAAGGTCAACCATGGGAAAAGCTTGCAAAGGATTCAGTCCAAAATCATTGGAAAACCTGGGGGTGGAGTTCAGAGGCCTGGTGCTTGCCTAGCATGTGCAAGGGCCTAGGTTCCATACCCAGGACTTCAGGAAAAAATGAAAACTAGAAATTGCAGTCAGTTCTGAAGTCTTTAAGAACTTGGCCTCTGGGATCCACCAAACCTGAGTTTGACCTCAAGTTACTTAATCTCTCCAATCAACCCATTTTCCTCCTCTGTAAAACAAAGGTAAGGGTGGAACTCAGCTCTTGGGGTTATTGAGAACGAAAGAAAATACTTCTTAATAACAAAGAGCATTTTCCTATTACATGCTTTAAAGACTCTTAAACAAAGATCTGTGGAATCATTTTCTAATACATTTAAACATAGTAACTGCAACATAGTAAATGTTCAAAAAATGAGCACTCTAACTAAGTGCATAGGAGGTAAAGCACTCACTAAAAGGCCATGAAACGTAAAAGAAAGTTCTGCCTGGGTTCAGCATCCAGGAAACTGAAATCCTTGCCCATAGCACCATGATGTGCCATTGGCCTCGCATAGACATGATGATGCTTTTTCTAGATATAAAACTTACCCAACCCTCAGCAGTTGAAAGGACTCTCTGGAAAGTGCTCAGGGAACCCATGGTAAAAGAGACAGCAAATAAAGAGAAAGCTTCACTCTTCCAGGGCTCATGTCCAGGACTTTCCAGAAGCTGGAGATGTTGGCCTTTGCTCTGTTCTCGTGACTTTCAGGCTTTGGCCAGAGCCTCAGCACATGGTAGTCACCTGTCAGTCCTCACGTGGGGTAGCATCAGTTGTTCTCTTTTTCCAGAAGGATGTGGCCCCAGAAGTAGCAGTAAAGAGGTGTTCTCAGGCTCCCCCACCTCCCTTTCCGTGCCTTTCTCTTTTCCAAATCATCTTTCTTGGGGCCACACAGCTAGTGCTGTCTTGAAGATCTGCAACCAAGAAAACTCTACTTAGCAATAGAGCAAAGAAAAGAAAAGACCTGAAAAAGACCAGTATCTGAATCTGAATACTTTCCCACGCGCGCTCTTTAACCGAGTGCCCAAAGCCCCATTTCCTGAAAATAGTAATAATAACTGCCTCACAGTGCAATCTTTATTTTATTTCGTTTTAGTAGTAACAAATTTGAGTTTGACTTGAGCAGCAGATTAATTTCTGCTCCTGTAGGTGAAGTGAAGGCAGGCAAGAAGGTGAAGTGGTCTCCCTGTGGCTAACTAGAGCATTAAGCAGGAGGTAGAGAACAATGAAAAACATTGAGTTTTCTACCACCCAGCAAAGCCCTGCTTCAGAAAGGAAACTAAGATAAAACGCTTCCTTCTTGAATAACCTCAGTAACCCATCCTCTTCTGTAGGTTCCCAGATACATTTAATTTATGCTGAAAACAGAAGGGAAAATAAAATGTGATTATCACAATGCTCCAAGCTCTCTCCAAGTCTCTCTCTCTCTCTCCCCATCCCTTTTGCAAGCACCAAACCCCAATGGTAGGAAGCATTTGCCTAAAAATAGTGCTTCTCAAAGACCCAATCTTTTCTGAGTTTCATAGAACATCTGCTCAACAGTTTCCTATAACTGTTTTGGCCACTAAATCAAAGCTGGCAGAAACAATGTTCTGTTTCTGTCTTTCAAGCAAAGAATTGCCACCAGACCTTCCTCTCAGACGCAGACGACAATGGGGACAGAAATAGCCACGAAAGGCTTTGAAACACCTTAAGGCCCGAGTCCAACCAAAAAGTTACTAGTGTCTTGTTTTTGACTCTTTTTAAAGACTCTTTTCAACTCCCAACTACAGAAAAGAAACTTAGATAGGTCAAACCTCCTGGGAGAGGTTACACCCTATGCAAATTACCACCTGCAGTGTGAGGCTATGTGGTTTGTGCAGCTCAGGGTTGGCAGGGACCTGAGGCTAAGACTGGTAAACGTCTTGTCCCGGGCCAGTGTGTGGAGCCAAGCGTGGGGGCGGGGTGGCATCTGGCAGTGCGGTTGCTCTTGGTTCTACCTTACGTCTCTGCCGTGCCCTCGGCTTCTATTTGTTCCCGTGGCAAAGACCCTGGGAGTTTGTAGCTACCTGTGCAAGGCCAGGGGGAAAACAGACACAAGGTTGAAAGTCCCGGTAGGTTCTATGCAGACCATGCATCCAACAAGCCATGGCCCCAGGCCAGGAAATCTCCCAACCCATTAGCTGCAGGCTGCTGGAACAAAAACTGGTACAAAACTGGGAATCACGCCCTACCCCACGCAAATGGCTGCAGGACAAGGGAGACCTGGGACTTGGTGTGATGCAAATAGGGACCTTGCTGAGGACTACGGCCAGAAGCTGACTGCTCAGCTATAGGGTGGTTGGGCACCAAGTGTGGCTCAGATGAAGGCCATTCAGGGTGCAGAACCCAGCCAGCAGTGCTGGAGACATCTGCCCAGCTATACAGGACCCAGTCAGGAGCTGGCAGCATATGAAATTGGGTTCAGTCCCGCTGGGGCAAAGAAGACCGAGGCTGCTTCTTGATTTTAACCCAGGACTGTGCAGTGCACTTGCATGTTAAGCTAAACAAAACAAGGCAACCTCTTGGTACCAAGGAGCTAGAGATCAGAGCAACAGACAGAGAGGGGGATGTGTGACCGAGACTCCAGAGCACAAAGAGTTAGGTGAGTGTCTGCCAGTCACACAGCACACGTTTTGACCTCAAGATTTAATGCTGTCCTTAAAGTGGCCAAACAGGCCAAAGTCACAGCATCCTAGGTACCACTATAGGAACCAGCTGGGAATGGAGATGGACCTGGGACCCACGTGTAGCACAGGTGCGCACAGATAGGGATGCAGAAATCAACGGGGCAAGGCTGATGGGTCACCTCTGTGAGCTTAGTCAGTGCTTCTGCGAGCTTCCTGTCATGGTGCAAGGAGCAGCCCTCGAAGCCTGGTAGACAGGGGTCTCTGTGTTTCATGTCCACCATAATTTGTGATTGGACCTTGGCATAATAGAAGTGGGTCCATCTCCCATGTGGACACAGTTAGATGATTGCAGGTCTGTAACTGTGAGGGCAGAAGGTCACTCTGGGCTTGTCCTGGACATAGTCAAATGATGGTTACACCAGGAAAGAGGGCTGCTCTCTTTTTCTGTTTTTGTTTACTCCCCCTCCCTTCACCCCTCCTTCCTCCCTTCCTTCTTACTTCCATTCCTTTCTCTTTCTCTTGCTTGCTCTAAGTAGATGTCAGTTTGTATAAGTAACATGCTGAGAAAAGTCTGTTTAAAAAATACATGGATTAATATTTTACCCACACCAGCTTAGGTGAAGAAATCCTCCCAACACCATTGTAAGACCTTCCCGTGACACTCATGGTGCAGATCTACCTGAAAACACACACTCCCACTTGAGCAGAAGCCTGCACCATTTGTGCAAATGGTACAAAACCAGCCAACACTTCAACTTGCTGGAGAAATCGTTTCTGCACTCTTGTCACTTTTTGAAGGAAAGCGTGAGGTCTATTTATAGACCAACATTTATTTGATAGAATAGCAACAGCCATGAATGGGCTGCTTTAGGGGTTGCCTGTTGCAAATTAAGTGTGTGTGTGTGTGTGTGTGGGTGGGTGGGTGGGTGCGCGTGTATGTGTGTGAACATGTGCCAAGCTGGGATGTCCGTGTGCTCAGGTCCCCTGAGTCTCTGCCCAACTTGGAGGCCTGCCCTCAGGCCTTCCTAGCTCCTGTCCTAGACTCCCAGACCAAAGCTCCTCCCTGTGTGTGCTGCTGACAGCAAAGCAGTGCTTCCGCCAGTTTCATGCGTAATAAGTTCTAAACATGATTCTGTTTCCTGGGCCAACCTGGGGAGATGAATGCTCAGGCCACAGTTTCCATCAGGCCAGGAGCTGTCAACAAGATTGAGCCACAGTCCAAAGATGCTGGGATTGTCACAGCATCTGACCTAGGTGTCTGTCCTAGTCTCAGTGTTATTGCCCCTCTCAGTGCCACCAAGGGTAAGCATGCTAGTGACTGCTATTCATAGAAACCCACCATGGTGCCACCACTGACTCCCAGCAAATGGCTGAGTCTCTCTAGGCAACTCGGTGCTGCTCCTGCCACTGCAGCTGTGGGTGTGGCATCTGGAAGAGCAGTGTGGCTGGGGCAGGCTGGTATCTGGGCTGGTGCTCACCTCTGCCTGTTTGTTCACATCCGTGGGTTTGGAGAGTCAAAGTCTCTGGTCCTTTCTGGCACTTTCTCCTTACCTTTCTCTTCTGATAGAGACCCTCAGTCCATTGCTTGTGGGATGCAGCTGTAGCTGAGACACCTGCCCCAGGTAGGAAGGACAGGGAGGGTGACTGGACCTTCTTAGCTATACCCATGGCAGGCTCACGTGTCTGAGCCAGGCCAGGGCAGTGGGCTCTCGCCTGGCAGTGGGCTCTGGACAGGGTGGATCCCGCAGTTGGAGGTGGCTTGGGTGGCTACCCTAACCACACAATAGTGGGATCCGTTCCAGACCAGCTGCTCTGTGTTCAAGGGGCAGGGGCTTTGGGCCTTTGGAAGCAAGGGATGTTAAAGGGCTGAGAGGGCAGCAGGCAACCTGGGGTTTCATGGGGCAGTGGGGTCTCCAGGGCAGATACCATAGCAGTAAAAAGGCCAAAGGGATCTTTCATGGTAGAGTTTAATCTGACCAGGCTTAAGTCTAGCAAGCAGCCATGGACAGCCCTCCAAAAAGGGGAGGCGGCCACCTGCACAGAATGACCCTAGAAAAAGAACACAGTGCATGTGGACACACTCACACTCACTCACACACAGGCAGGCAGACCTAAGCTCCAACTTAGCTCACGACCTAGCTCTGTGTCTCTGGGCGAATTATTCAACCTCTAAGCCTCTGTGGTTGAAATTCTTTCAACAACAAAAAGCAGATATTTTAATAAGATGTATTTCACAGGATGGCTGTGCGCATTAAATAAATAAGACAAGATACCAAAAGGGTGTCCTGCTTATCCAACCAAGCAATATTTACTTAGCACCTCTCCCTGTGTACTATGTAGGTGCTCGGGAGACCCTGGTGAATAACACAGACACCTGGAGGTGGGGTTGCGGGGGGGCGCGGGGGGCAGACCTGTGAGTCTGTGGGCGAATCCCATCCAAGAGCTGGAAGAAAGCACAAGGGAGGGATGCTGGTCCCTGCTCTATCCGGGGTGGTAAGAAAGAAAGTATGATGGGGACAACAGAGAGGGGTGTAGAGATGGGTGGGCTGGGAAGAAAGGCATGGATCCAGGGTTGCCCTATCACTAGGTATGGTTGGAGCAGGCTACACTAGGGGGGACATTTGAGAGAAGACTTGAAGAAGGCAAAGAAAGAGACGCATGATTGTCCACTCTGGCTTTGTCTCAGAAGGCAAAACAAGGATGAACAGGGGAGACTGACCAAGAGGCCACTGCCCAATCCACGTGGACATGAAGGTGGCATAGGCTGGGAGGGTGGTGACACAGGGAACAAGCCCAGTGGATACCCATTAAGGCTGGAAAGCAGAGCCAACTTTGGATGTGGGTTTCAGGCAGCTGAAAGAGTCAAGCCTGGCTCCACATTTCCACTTCAGGAACTAGAAGAGGGGAAGCAAAATCACAGAAGGGGAGAAGAGTGGAACGATGCCGGTGTGGCCGAGACTCGGCACCCGGTGGTGGCCCCGTGAATACCGAGATGTCTGCTGTGTTCTTTTGGAGTCAGAGGGTGCTAGGGCTGGAGGGGCTTTCTGAAGCCATGGACTGGGCAGAGCTCATTCACTTAGGAGCAGTGAAGAAAAAAGGACGGAGAGACAAAAGTGCTATGAAGCGAAGGGGTTGGAAGGAGAGAAGGGCCAGGCAGACAATTGAGAAGCAGACAGAAAGCTGAGCAGGAGAGAGACATCCAAAGACCCCAACAAGAGAACCACTGATATAATCGCCTGCTGCCAGAGCAGAAAACTAAAGCGAGGCCTGGGCGCTTGTGCTGATTTCAGGGTAACCCGACAGGACCCCCGGAGACTCACCCGCTAAAGATTTCCTCTTGTTGGTTGCATCCTCCTTACCCCCAGCCTGAAAATTGCCGCATCTCTGTGGGGACCAAGTTTCAAAGGCTGAGTGTTGTCTCCTAGGAGCCTCCTGTATGCATTCATAAAGGCACTGGTAAGGGGCTGAAGGGTCAGTCAAAGCTCAGGGAGGGGGTCTAGAGTGGGAAGATTTTGAAAAGAAGGGTGTGGGAATGAGGACGAGGCCACCCCCCACCTGCACTCCTCCCGAGCAACCTGGAAAGGTCCTTCTGAGCCCTTAGCACCACTCACCCTGGCCTATGGGGAGCCCAGGGCAGCAGGGGCCAGACAGGAGGCCTCTGGTTTGCACTGAAGCAGCAGCTTGTATGCTGAGGGGCTGAGAAAGGAAAAGATCCTGCAGGGAAACTTCATCTGCAGGTCTGGAGCAGCCGCCTCGTCCCTTCTCCTCAGTGTTTATGGAGAGGAAGGCCCGGGGCTGGGCCCCAGAGAAGAAAGCCAAAGGCCTGGTCTGCCAGCTGCGGATAAGTGATCCGACAAGACAAGTGGAGGGCCCAGACAGAGATCTAAGAGCATCCAGATGCTTCGCACAGCAGGCCCAGTTCCTGAGCCGTGATGGGCTTTAATGTGTACCTCAGCTCCTGGGGAGAAGGCCAGGCTGCCTCCCTTCCACTCCTCAGCAGAGACCTAGGCCCCCTAGATGGGGTAGAGGGAATGGGATCAACTTGCTTCTCTGCACCCCCAAACATGGGTTCCAGGTCTGGTACACGAGGGGCTGAGGGCGTGCATGATAACTGAAGTGGGTATTCTGCGTCAGGCGTGCCAGGGTCACATCAGATTCTGAAAGGATAGATTCGGTCCTCACATATGAACAATCTGAGAATTATTATTTTGTCTCCATTTGATGAATGAGAAAGTGGGGCTTGGAATGATGAAGCAACTTTCCCTAGTAAATGGCCAACCCACGTGATTTCTGTAGCACCCCTGGGCTGTCTGAGTAGCACAGGTGGCCACCGAGCCAAGCTGCCTGAGGTCTGGGAAGAAAAACTCAAGCATTAAATGCAGAGTTCCTCCTCCTAAAGTGCCTCACATCAAGAAAGAGAGGGGGAAGAAAATCTAACAAAGATATTGTATCTCAGTATCTCTCTACCTGGCATTCTCCCAACCCCAGAAAGGGACAAGTAATTTGCCTACTTTCTTCTCCCATGAGTCTGACAAAATAGAGAAGGCCAGGACCAAAACATGGAAAGAAGAAGTGACAGTCACAAAGCTGTCATGCATCAATTTGGCCCACATTGGAAAGGTGAGGACTGGAACAATGGTGCAGGGAAAGGTGGGCTTCCCAAGGCAAGGGACTCCCTTTCCTGTCTTCAGTCCACTCATTATGCTTCAGGACAGATGAGAGAGGACCCTCCACAGGCCAGGAGGGACACAGAGGAGGGAAAGGTGTGGGGTGACGGTGAAAGAAGGAGAGAGGAAATGAGGGAACAAACTGGGTCAGGGAACCAGCATGCTTCCCTTTAAGGTCTCTTCTGATCCTTCAAGTCTGTGAGGTCTGATGATCCACGGAGGCACCCTGGGCTTTCACTGGAAACAGCTAAGTGTAATGAAGAGGCAAGTCTGCAAGTCATCACACACCGTGGGAGACGAGAACCAAAGGCAGACAAGGGCCAGCAAGGACAGACTCTGAACACAGAAAGCAGGGATAGGAGGAAAAAAGTAGAACAGAGAGGAAGCAAAAGAGAAAAGCTACAGAAAGACCAAACCACCAGATGGATGGAGAAGGAAGCAAGAGGAGCTAGAGAGCCTCACTTCATTCCTATCCTCAACCTTCTGGTCCCAGACAGATATTCCACGGTCTTCTAGCTCAGGATGCCACTGTCCCTTTCCTGGCTGGACCCTTTGTTTGTAACGCATTGTGTATGAGTCCCTCACTAGACAGCTCTGGAAGGGGAGAGAATAGGTCTGTCTGCTGCCCCTGAGTTCCTCTCTGAGGGCCCAGCAGGGACAGATGGATACTCACAGTGGGCTCTGTTGCTAGATAGGACTGATTTCCTGGGTCTCTCTATGATCCCACCCCATTTCCTTGAGTTCTGAGCTCCCACGGTGGGGACTGCCTCTCTCCCCTTCTGGTTTCCAGCTCTACCTCTAGATCTGTCCCTACTTCTCTGGAGCTGGCTTAAAGATGATATGCATAAGGTTGGCAGAGGCACGGGCTATGTCTTTGTCTGTGATCTGCAGGTTGTACCAGGGTTAAGAAATAGGAGAAAATGTATTGGGACAGGGACATCTTTTCCAAGCTGGTCCTTGGCTCAATAAGAAGTAAAAAGGTTGCAACCAAAAGTGAAGTCAAGGTTCCAAGAGTGGGTATAGAAGACAAGATTCTTGGAATTAGTATCAACTGGCCCTTAATTCCCAAGTCGAATCCAAAGTATGTGCACTACAGGTTTCGACACATCTATATTTCCCTCAAAGTCAGACACCAACACTTAATGCAGTGCAAGGCAGAAAGCAGCAGAACTGGGTCCCTGTCAGAATGGTGGGTATGGCCAAGGAGAGGACCTGTGAAAAGGAGCTAACCATGTGATCTCGGCTGTGACAAGCACAGTGAAAGAAAAGCCTAAGATGCTTTGAAAGCACGTAAAGGGGGCTTTGGCACAGTCTGGGCTGTTGGGGTAGCATCCCCTAAGGAGTGATGCTTAGGCCAAGGTCCATGGTGCCTGAGAAGTAGGGCAAGATAGGGAAGGGAGCAGTACAGGACTAAAGGTCGAGGGTCTGGCTAACATCGCGGAGCTGCCCTTGCAGCATGGATGGCACAGACAGCAGAAGCAGGCGGAGCTTGTCAGGCTGTGCCTCGAAGACTGTAAAGATATGAAGGGCTCAGAGACAGCTGGGCTTAAAGAAAACCAGAGGATGGGTCGCACAGGGATAGTTTCAGGTGGGCACGTTCCTGGGTCAGGCAGGGTGAGCGGAAAGGAGGGACAGAGGGATGAGGGATATTTCCATCCCAGACTGGGACTCAAGGCCAGGAGAGACTAGGTCCGAAGAGTCACAGGGGAGGGCAGGAGAGTAGAGGGAAGGACGGGACAAAGTGAGAGGTGCATGGCAAAACAGCAGCTTGGACAATTCTGCACGGTCCAGAAGTGGAGAAGGAGAGCGAGGGGCTGGTCAGATGTCACAGCAGCCTTGGCCCAAATGTAGGGGGACCAACAAGCTGTCAGCAGTTGGAAGCCAAGTCTAAGAGGCATTTGCACGCAGCTGAGGGGTAGAGTGTGCAAGCAGAAGCCGTGCTCCTGTGCTGAGGGGGCTGGAGAACGGGCACAGTGGCAAAGGAAGGGGAGAAGAGAAGGGCTCGGAAACAGGTGGGGGCCTATTTCAGTTGAGACCTTTTACACTTTGCCAAAGAAACTTTCATCCTCCAAGGCAATGGCCGGCAAAATTTTTAAGCAGCAGAGTTCTTTTTCCAGACAACGTCTTAACAGGATACCTAAACATAAGATGAATTAAAAGAGAGATGCCCTGGTTTTAAATAAGGGGCATCAGGAGCCTACTCCTCAGTCCTCAACCCAGTCCTCCAAACTCGAGGACTCCTCGGAAAGTCACCGGCACTGGCAACAGAAGAGACCAACCCTGGGACCCGAGATGAGAGTCAGGAATGAAGATTTGGGGTCACCAGCATGGATCTGATAACAAAAACCATTGGTGGCATCTCTGAGGAAGATGGGCCAGCATCAAGCGTACAGACGATTTTTAGTTGTGGACAAAGCAAGCTGCAACCTGGTAGGAAGCAGCCAGCCAGTCGGTTTTGTCATTTAAATGTGAATTTCAGGACTGCGTAGTTGATCTCTTCTCCTCCCCTGAATTCTCTTCCCTGGATTGCCTCTCTCCCTCTCCAACTCAAGTTGTAGTTCCATCTCCCCCTCTCTTTTCCTGTGCCTCTTGGCCAAACTGCACCCCTCTTTCTTTCTTTCCTTTGCCTCCCCAGAGCACACCACTATCCCAAGGCCCCTGGTTTTCAACCTTGCCAAGCTCTTTTACTCCACGCCCTCCACCCACCAGGGTCTGTTCAGGCCACATTTCAGGGTTTATTTTCAGCTCCTGTGTCATCCTGAGGATATGAACAATATTCCTGAGTCATGGTTTTGCGAGGAAGCTGGGGCAGGCCGCTCCGAGAAGTCCAAAGATGGCTTATCAACCTCCAGGCAGGCCTTCAGGGACAGGCCTGCAGGGAGAGTTTACAGCCGGGCCCTCTCTGCCTGGGCTCTTTTCTTCTCTTCCCCCAGCCCAGCCTCCAGCTGCTGCAACCCAGGGGTGTCATTCAGAGAAGCCAGCTGCTCTGCCGGTCCCCAGGAAGCAAAGTGAGCTAAACTCGCTTGTATCCACATCACAGCCTCGGCAGAGTCGGTGTCAGGAAAGGAGGAGGATCACGCCTGCGGTGTTTCCGTGATTGAAAACAGAGAGGAAGCTGTTCAGGGGAATGAGGTGACATTCACTCTAAAAAGCCCTAAATTGGGACCCAGAGACTTGGACTCCTAGGCTTGTGGCCTTCAACAAAATCACTTAATTCTACACAAGGAATACCTACCGAATTCTTCCTTTATAGGAAACTCCCCTCTGGGTTCTAGTTTCATCTGGGTAAAATAAGAGTATTATGCTAGGAGATAACAAGGACTCTATTTAAGGGACAATCACTGAAT
>RJWT010022899.1:0-17020 GCA_004365215.1 Cuniculus paca | reverse complement strand
ATATATATTTTTTTGTTTTCCTTTTCTCTTTTATCCTTTCACCATCTTTCCCTTTCACAATATCTACTGTAGATTTTGGGTCTTATTTACTTTTTCAGTTTCTTACACTAGAGAGACAATACAATGTTTACATATATTGGTCTGATTTATTTCACCTATGAGTATGTACTGTAATTGCATCCATTTACCTATAAAAGCCTCAAGTTTATCCTTCTTTATAGCTGAGTAGTACTCCATTATATAAAAATAACACATCTTTTTAATCCATTCCTCAGTTGATGGGCATTTGGGTTGTTTCCAAGATTTAGCTATTACAAATTGTGCTGCTGTAAACATGGTTGCACATGTACCACTATGGTATGAGCTTTTTAATTCATCTGGGAAAATATCCAGAAGGAGGATAGCTGGGTTGAATGGGACTTCTAATCCTAGTTTTTTGAGGACTCTCCACACTGATTTCAACAATGGTTGTATCAGTCTACTCTCCCACCAACAGTGGAGAAGGGTTCCATTTTCCTAGTGGGGAATAATTTCCTCTAAATTAGACACTGTTCGAGTCTTCCCCAACAATTTCTTTCAGCCAAACAAGTTTTAATACCAGTAAGAAAAAAATCTTAATAGCCAACCCCAAAAGAATTTAGCTGTTTCCAAGTAACTTACCAGCATTTTAGAACAAAATTCAAATAATATAGGAATGAGAATATTTTCAGCATCAACCAGGATAAAGTTCACAATGTCTGGCATCTCTTTAGAGATTATTGGATATGTGAAGAAGTAGAAATATTCAACCCATAAAAGTGGAGACAAATCAGCAGATCAAAAAAGATCCAGAACTGACACAGATGTTAGAATTGGAGACAAGGACATTGTAAATTATTACATCTGTATTTGATATGTTTAGAAATTCAAGCAGAGGAGGGAGAGGAGCAGGGAAGATGGTGGCCATGGTGGAGAATGTGGCAAAGTTCCTTGGGGAGCCGTACTACAAAGATGCCACGGAGCAGTGCCACAATTACAATGCCCACCTCTGCGCCAAGCACAGTGTGTGCCTGCCTTTCTTGGACTCCCAGTCTGGAGTGGTCCAAAGCAACTGTTACATCTGGATGAAAAAGTGACACTGGGGTCCCGGATTGTCCTCTGGCTATACTCTGACCCTGCCTGGAGCTGGCAGAAAAAGCAGTGTGCCCACTCACCTGAGAATCCCTGGCTTTCCATCCTATCTATTAGACCAGACACAGACCAGACCCTGAAGAAGGAGGGACTTACCTCTCAGGATGGCAGCAGTTTAGAGGTTCTGTTGTGCACTGACCCCTTGGAGAAGCGAGGCGCCCCAGATCTCCAGGTTGATGATGACAGCCTGGGCGAGTTTCCTGTGACCAACAGTCAAGCACGGATGTGAATCTTAGAACCAGATGACCTCTTGGATGATCTTGATGATGAGGAATATGAAGAAGACACTCCCAAGCATTGAGGCAAGGGTGTTGGCAGCTCCCAGAAGAAGCTGGATGCTTCCATCCTGGAGGATGGGCACAAGCCCTATGCCTGTGACATTTGTGGAACATTTTAAGAACCAACCCAGCCTCAGCTACCATTGTGCCCACTCCCACCTGGCCAAGGAGAAGGTTGAGGGTCAGCCACCCACCCCTGTTTCCCAGAGGTTCAAGGAGCAAAAATCCCAGAAAGGTCCCAGTGGATGGGCTCTGCTCAACAATTACTGTGACTTCTGCCTGGGGGACTCAAAGATCAAGAAGACAGGACAACCCGTGGAGCTAGTGTCCAGTTCTGACTGTGGCCGCTCAGGGCATCCATGCTGCCTCCAGTTCACCGCTGTGATGATGGCAGCCATGAGGACCTGCCACTGGCAGTGCATACCTACTCTTCCCTTCTTCCTTTCTTTCACAAGTCCAGAACTTTGGGGTGGTTGTGCCAATCTGCCTTTGGCAACAGCAAGCAGAGGTGGCATCTCTGACTGCCTCTGGCCCCCAGCCGTCAGGGAGAAAGGAGCGGCTCCCTGCCCCAAGGTACACCTGTGGGCCCAGCTTCTCTCTGCTCTCCATGAAGTGCCTTCATTCTGCTTGCCTTGGGCCCAGGCCCTAGTGATCACAGGGTTCATACTGCATCCTCTGAGAAAGAGTGAGGGAGCAGCTTACTCTTGGCCTGGCCTCCACTCTGGTCTGCAGGGTTTTCCTTCCCCCAGAACTGAGCCAGGCTGGGCCTCTGCCAGGAGCAGTTGGGAGTGAGCAGGCTGAGGCCATGCTTACCAGCAGCTTTCCATGCCCTTCGTGCTGCTTCACCTTGCTGCCTCCCTTGGGGGCAGAGGTGGGACTCTGTCCTGCTAAACTGAGTCCTTTGAGCCAGGACCCTCTCCTGGCTCTGCCCTGTACTCTCCCTCCTGTCCGGTGCTTGCCCTCATGGTCAGTCTCTAGCACCACAAGCACTCCCTTCTGTCAGAACTTCTCGTCTTCTGCCTCCCTCCTGTTCCCTTTGTTTTGTGAGGAGAAAGGATGCTTCAGGGGGCCAGGCCAGCAGCTTGGGGGCTATGGGAAGCCACTGGATAATGTGCCTGTTTTTTAACTCGACAAAAAAGCCCACCTCCAAAATCCCCTTTCTGTTCTTCTTGAACGGGGGTGTTTAGCCTCCTGCCCTTAGCTGAATTGGGAACTTCTACCTCCTGCTTGTGTCTCCTGGCTCCCACGTCACAGGAAAGCCAAATAAATGTCCACTTCTTGGCACAAACTCTAGCAGCTGGTACAGTCTTCACACCCTGATTCATTGACTTTGGTTATCATCCATCTCAGTTTGCAACCAGAAGGTGGAAAGAACCAAGTTTGTGAACCAAGGTATCGCTGTATAAGAAACCTCCATATATGTAACTGAACTTCTTAAAGTGCTGGGGGCTCTGGAAGGGGGACAGAAAAGGTATTTACAAAAACCCAAAAGTTTTGCAAATTGTTGGAAAGTACAAATTCATAGATTGAAAACAATAAGCCAACAAGAAAACTGCCCTGAATTGCTGAAATTGGTCAAAGCCAATGATAAATGAATCTGAACATCTGTACAACCACACCATGTACAAAGAAAGAAGTGTAAGGATAACAACAGACTTCACATTGTAAGCAATGTGAGTGGGTAGACAGTGGAGCAACAATTCAAAAGACTGTCAACCTGAAATTCTTTACCCAGTGAAAGATATCTTAAAAATGAAGGCAAACAAAGATATTTTCAGACGTTCAAAAGCTGGGAGATTTCCTAACTAGCAAACTGGCACTATAAGAAATGTTAAAGGAAATGCTTTAAACAGAAGGAAAATGACACCAGATGGGAATCTCAGTCTACACACATACACTCACACACATACACAAATTATGAACACGGAAGTGTTAACTGCATAGACAACACAGGCATATTCCTCAGAAGCAGATGGTATAGAATAGAAATCTTAAATCATATAGACTTATGTTTATATATTGGCTCTGTTGATTACTGTGTTACTGCTTTGTGTCCTGGAACTTTATAATTTCCTTATATCCAAAATGAGAAAGCAGTCGGTACTAACTTTTTGGTTATTACTGACAGGTAAAATATATAAATATAAGTATAAATAATATACTTAGTATATAATGAGAACAACTACGTTTCTTCCTGCATCCACACCCCTTCAATGTGATGTTATAGTTTTATCAGGGGCCAGAGTTTATTTCTGCATTTGGGTTGCCATGTGCTCATTTTAGCTGATGGGTCATCAGCAAGAACTTCTCTTGCTGCTCTTTGGAAACCTGTGTCCACCCCAGCATGAATGAGTTATTAGCCTGCTGGGTGATAAGCACACCTCCCTGCCCAAGCCACCAGCTTGGCACCCCTCACACACATACAAGAAGCCATGGATCACAGGTAGACTACAAACATGTGAGAAGGCCCCAGTGGGGCTTGCTAAGGCAACCCAAAAATCCAATGCACGAAACTGTGAAGCTGTGCAACTACTGCTTTGTAAGCTACTAATTCTTGAGAATAGTTTATTATACGTAGAGACTAGTGATGCATGTTAGTTGTGTATTCACATATACATTTTAAATACGTGAATATATTCTCATCCATTTTGAGGACTTTTAAGTGCTACTTAAAGTAAAAGATTTTACTTGAAATTTAGAAATAAAAACTATCAAGTACTAATGTATGGAGTTTTTCTCTCCTCCCCTCTTTTGTTTTTTCCTTCCTAAAGATGCTGTACCTTGATTTCAATCATGGCAGCATTTAAGCATTAGTATGGAAGGACTGGTGAAAATGTCATACTTGTGGATTTCTGAGTCATTACTAGACTAGAATACTCTGCCTGGTATTCATTTGCCCTTCTGTTTTTAATTTGTATAGATATGTCCTCAATCCTTGACATGATTTGGGGTTCAAAAAACACGTTCACTTATTCACACAGTGCAATAGCAAGATCTAGCCCACAAAAAACTCAACTTTTAAAATTCACGATACTAAATAATGGAAAGGCTGTGGAACAATGAGAATGTTCCTATTTATCTGTTGGCTATAAAGTAGCACAGCCACTCAGGAAAACTGTTCCAACAGTATCTTCTAAATATGAATATAACCATATACATTATCACCAGCAGCTCATCTCCTCAGGGTATACTCAGCAGGAATGGATACAAGAATTTCTACAATTGCACTATTCATAATAGCTCAAACTAGAAGCAATTTAAATGTCCTTTCATAGTGCTGGTAAATATATTATAGCTGCACAATGAATACCATATAGCAAGGAAAAACAAACTAGTGTTACGCCTAGTAACATGAATAAACCTCAGTAACGCTGAACATTAGAAGGCAGGCACAAAAAAGCACATACTGTGTGAATTCTCTTTATAAAGGTAATATCTATATTTTTGAAAGATAATGTCCATGTTTAAAAGATTAGTGAAATGGACCATGAAAAGTCTTCTGGATGCTGATGTTCTACCTAATGATGGTAGTTATGAATTGTGTTCACATTCTTAATTATCGAGTTGTGCACACAAGCCTTTTTGCATTTTTATGTATATGACTATCACTTTCCAGAAGTTTATTTGAAAAAAATCAGCATTTGTGTTACAAACAATTGATATAAAATTATAAAAATATTCACACCAGAGATTATAAGGAAGAAACATAGGATCAGCTGATGGGCACTGATGTGTGGATACGTTTAAGCTATCTTACTACATGAAAAATCAACAATATACCTATTATATATACTCGAATTTTATTTTTGGTAAAAAGCAGATCTGGATAATGGAAGTAAGGGTATACTGTCAGAGGTTTGAAAAAATGTAAATGCACATAGGAAGAAGATAAGAATGATATACTCCCAAACACTAGTTTTGAGTGATTATAGTTTTTAATGTGTTTGTGTATGTCCTAAAATATATTTTATCAAAATTAGAATATTTTTCTACTACACACTGTTTAGTAACTATAAAAAGCTTTCATTATAATAATGTGCAGCATAACTGATTCAACTAGCTTTTAGAAAGTGTTTGCAGATTTACTCTCAAATGTTCCATGTACCATCAAAAATAACTGAGTATTATTTTAAAAATAAACTGAAATAACAGTGTACTATTTTGACAGTAAATTTTTATACATATAAAATATTGGACCCATAGTTTAGCTTCTTCTAGAAAATAATCACAAACACAGGACTGTCGACATTTTGCTCATTGCTTGTATCCTCACAAATGTTATGAATAAATGAATTGTGTGCATGTATGAATGAATGCCGAGGTGCACACCAGCCCAGGGGAACTACCAGGCTTTTTGCACATTTTGTCTCAGTGAGAAGCAGCATCTAGATTGAGCAAATGTGAAATAGATTATATAGGAGAAAGCAAATGGTTTGAGAATGTCACTAGAAACTATAGTAATTTCATCTTTGTTTTCTAGGTGATCAGCAGCTGTAGATCATGGGCGAGATCAATTAATCCCTGCATTGGTTTGTTTTAAATCATAAAGTTACATAGATATGTAAATAGTTCTGGATTTATTTACAAGTAGATAAATGTAAATTCTTATGTTTTGTAAGAGGTTCTCCCTGAGCACAGTTCTGCTATGTATGAATTTCAGTGAGCAAGGATTGGTTAAAAACAACAGTGCCCTGACCACATGATGCAAATTGTAGATACTAGAGAGTATCAGTGGTGAGTGATTGCATAAAGCACAAATGTCACTACCAGCTCCTCAGTCCTCAAAACTCTGCATAAATAACAGATACACATCATGATCGGTGATCAATTATGTCCCATCTTTCATATTCAGTCAGTGATAAGCCACTGGACATCTTTTTCTGTGTTTGAACACAGGTAACCAAGCTTGTAGTATGTGACCTTCTTGTCCCTAGGATGAACTTGTGTGACATTTTACAACAATAAATGATACAAAGAAGGAATTAGTAGCAAAGTTGAAAGTGTAGCAAAGATGAAAAGGGATAGTGCAGGAAGTGAAATTGGAAGCAAAGGCAGGTGAAGTTCCAGAAGAAAGAGCTGGCTGGATGTTTGGGGGTCTAGACACCCAGCCAGGCCAGCGACTTGTTGAGCACAAACTTCCCGACATAAGTGAGGCCAGTGGTTGTGACAAAAAGATTGATAGTGTCCCAGAGGAAACAAAAAATCTTCCGAAACCTCAATTTAAAGAAGCTCAAAGGATAAAACGGTGGTGAAGAATCTGATTTTGAAAGGAGTAAGGTAACCACCACGGCACGGAACAGGTGCTCGTTCTATATCTTATACTGCTCAAATTACTTCTGGAAAGTTTTCTACCAGTAAAACACTTCAGTTTCAGCATGTTTGGTGTGTTAAATTTTAATGTACTAAATATTAGTTTACAGGGTTTTTTCCCCTATTTCCTTACACATTTGTAACCAACAGTGAAAGGTTTTAATGTTTTTACAACAAATTTTTAAAGGTCTTTGTACAAGTTTCCCACTTGATTATTAATGTGACTCCTTGTGACTGCAGCTCGTGTGGTCATTTTTATGATCCCCTATACTGGACCCTGGCAGTCTTGCCGGCATTTTTTAGTGGGTACATACACCTAATTTACATACACAGAGGGAATGTCATTTCAGTTTTTGTTGCTATCCATTTAGAAACCTCCTTAAAATATGAACTTCTGGCTCCCTTAAAAAGGCCTTATCGAGTGTTCATTTTTGGTTTTATGGTTTTTAGTGGTAAAGTAAAATTTCTTTCCAAATAGCTAACTAGAAAGAAGAAATTTTAATTTTCTATGAGATGCAAAGAGATCATTAGACATGGAATAAATCTGATGGCAATTTAGTCTGTATTCTTTAAAAAAAAAAACATGTAATTCTCGCAGCAACTCTGACAGGAGTATTAAAATACCAACTTCAATCATGCCAGATAGAAGTAATGGGCAAACTGCAGGCTATGAAGTTTGTACTTCCTGGCCGCTGACTAAGGGACTACAGGGCCAGAAGTTGTTTTGAGGTGATTTTCTCACCAAAGCAATAACATGTGAGTATGTCTGGTGGTTGAGGTCTCATTTATCCTGTAGCTTTTCAGCTGAGTATTTTCTAGGCCCATTACCCAGTAGAAGCCATTCAGCATCTGTGCACTGTGTGGCCACTTCAGCTGTGAGAGTGAATTGTTAGATTATTGCAGAGACTTTGCGTGGATAAATGTCCTTTGGGGAAGGTCCAGGGATAGCGGAGAATATGATAACTCAAGCCGTGATCAGCCAACTACCACTCTATGTTGGTTTAAAATAAGCCCAAGTCTCAAAAACCCATCTGTTTTAAACTTGGAAGACTTATTGATGCAATTCTCTTTAATGCAAAAGTGTAAAGGCTAAAACCTTCAAGGATTAACCCTGAAAGAGTTCCTCCCTAATGTGGGTGTTGGTGTAGTCATGCAGATGATTTAGGACAGTTGCTTTCATTTCTAGAGGTTGCTGTTATATAGTTTCCAAGTCTGTTAAAACTCCATTTCAAAGAAATGCTTGTCACATGGATGGAAATTGTATGCTGGGAAGTATTATACAGCTGCAAACCACCTTGTGGTTATCAGCAGCTTTTATTTCTTAGTGAGGTCAAATGCATGTAAGATAAATTTAACCTTTTTGAAGTGTGCCATTTTGTATATTTCCAATGGTGTGCAATCACTGCCTCTTAGTTTCAAAACATTTTCATCACCCCAAATAAAACACTGTACCCATTTGGTAGTCACTCTCTCCCCAGCTCCTTCAAACTCACAATCAGCTGTACCTATGACTTTACTTACACTTGGGTTTTTTTCTAAATGAGATTATTCAATAATGGTCATTTATGACTGGCTGCTTTCATTTAGCTTGAGGCTTTTCTTACTGAACAATATTTCATTGTCTGTGTATACCACGATTCATCTATCCATGTATCTGTTTATGGGCATTTTGGCTACAGTGAATAATGGGTATATAGAAACCTGTTTCTAGTTCTTCTAGGGATAGAATAGGAGTGGCGTTGCTGGTTCATTGGTAATCCTGTGTTTAACTTTTTGAAGAACCATGAAACTGCTTTCCACACCAGCTTATGTTTGCACCACAGTTAAGGGAAGAATGTTTATTCACACTCCTGATGCTTCTCCTGGGCCCATCTCTGGCCTTTACTCTACCTACCCCAAGAAAGATGATAATCACTTGCCTGGTGATAAAGTCTGCTCTCTCTTCCTTCTTGGCTATGAATCTGCCTACAGATTTTTAGAGGTGTCTTGTACTTTGAGGAAAAACGTTTTGAGACAACTCCAGCGCTCCATAAAGTTTCATGACTTCATAGGGTGTCCTCTCAGGAGTACCAGTCTACATTGACAAGAAACACTCTTTTCTATTATTCTTGTCTTAGGTAACACGTCACCTTGCCAAACTCTTCGACAGTATCGCAGATCTGCAATTTGAAGATAATCAGGATGTTTCTGCACACAGAGCAGTTGGAATGTACAGCAAAGAAAAGGAGCATGTCGCATTCCAAGCTGAGTGTGAATGCATAGGCCATGTGAGTTGGGATTATTAGTGGACTTGGGAATGTGGTAGGGTGCTTGCCTAGCATGCACAGTGTTGGTGTAGGTACAAGGTTCTAGGGTCAATGCCCAGCACTGCAAAAACAAAAACTTTGATTATGAGGTTTTCTATGGCAGAGGACTGTCCCTCAGCATAATTTCAAAAGGTTCAATTGAACAAGAAAATTCCAAGTCATGTCAGACCAAGCTCTGGTGGATTTTATGCTGGGAGACACCTATTTACACATTTCTGTTGTGGCAACAGGCTATTTTCCCATGCCTCCCAGTTTTTTCTCATTTGGCTTCCTTATCAGCAGAATGTCAGAAATGCTAAGAGTTCAACTAGACAGAGGTACTGTCACAGATGGAATGAGTGGACCCAGAAGTAGTAGCAAATGCAATCCAGCAATTTGGCCTTCTACAAAGTTTGTTTTCACCCCAGCTCAAAGAACAGAGGAAGGGTTTGACTGAAACAGCAACTTGGAGTAACACATTTTTTTTTTTTAATGGCACCAGGGATTGAACTCACAACCTTGCGCTTGCCAGGCAGGCGCTTAGACCGCTGAGCTAGATCCCCAGCCCTGTTTTTGAGACAGGGTCTCACTATGCCGTTCAGGCTGGCCTTGAGCTCACTTTGTAGCCCAGGCTGGTCTCGAACTCACAATGATCCGCCTGTCTCAGCCTCCCGAGTGCTGGGATTACAGGCGTGAGCCACCACGCCCGGCTAGTAACGCATGTTTTAAAGATGCTTTGTGGTTGAGTATTCCACTGTGAATGTTACAAATGGATGCAAAAATAAGGCTGATTGGCTACCAAGCTGATGTTGCATACTGTAATTTGTACTTCAAATATTCTCAACTCTCACAACCAAATATCTCAGCAATATTTTTAACAGTTATCCAAAAGAATCACTTGTTATGATTTGTGACAGAGCTTTTTGGTATATTCAGCTGATTTAGGGGAGTTGCATCTTTTTTCTGATGATGCTTGTATAGTTTGGGTTAACCCAAAGAGTAACTGAGTGGGCATCCTACACCAAAGAACCAATTATGTTGAGGTGAGGACTTCCATAAAGTGTTCTTTGAAGAATTGTGATGGTGATCTTATTTTTACAAGGGATTCCTTTGCTCCTCTGTTCCATTTTAATGTTGTACCAGGAAAAATCCTGCCAAATGAAGGGGAAGCAGATGGCGGAGTACTCTGATTAAAATATAGTTTTTGATCTCTTGGGCTTTTAGATATTATTATAATGATTAGAAAAAGTCACCATAAACTATCTTGACAAAAGTGTGCTGTTGTCTGCTGCCTTCCTAGCAGACAGCTCATGTACTGGCATGGTGCCCAGAGGGGGATAGTTCAATTGATGGATGTAATTGTCACCAGCAGGAAACCTTGATATTGAAAGTTTGTAGTGCTCTAATATATTCTATACAAACAACTTATACTAGAGACTTTTTTTGAGCATAGGTTGCATGTACTATCCAATTGTCTTTGTTTTATACAATACTGCTTTTTACTTTGTCTTTTTAAACTTTTCCAACAATTTTATAATTGGTCCACCCCAATTTAGTCTATTTATATTTTATTTCTTGAACATTTATGAAATAATCACTACACATTAGATGTCATTAGGTTTTTAGGGACCCAGAAGTGAATAAGATATTGCCCTTGTCTTTTTTTGAAGCTTTTCAGCTCATTGAGGAAATGAATGTAATTACTAATAATCGGGGTAGCAATTGTTATCATGGAGGGTCGGCAGAGATTATAAAGTGTCAGAAGGGGAAATATCCTGCAAGCAAGCCCTTCATCTGAGTTTAGCTCTGGAATCACACTGAGTTGCCATTTTCACACAGTCATGTGCACATGAGCTGATATGTTGACTTGCAAAGATGTTTGGTCTTTGCAAATAGATTGGAAAGTTGTTGAAGATGGCTGTATTGCAGACAGCGATCACCAAATACATGAGAGATTCTCAAATTATGTCCAATTTATTGAGAGTATGATCTTCATTGTCCAGTGGCCTTAAGTTATGTGAATAAAGTAGAGATAGATACAGGGCCCCACTGATTAGATCAGGGAACCTGAACTCATGCAGGTTAACAAAGCCCCGCTGTGCAGCCAGAGAAGTGGACTCCTAATGCGAAAGGCTGGGCCATGGCCAGGGCAGTGCTTCCTTTTTCTTTCAGAAGAAAGGCGGCCAGCTCATTAACCACCTGTCACTCCTTCCCTACTCTCAGGAATTCTAGGAATGTTGCTGTCGTCTTCTCAGGAGCTAGGAAAGAAATCAACTGTAGCATCTTACATGGCCTTTTGAAT
The DNA here is from genome assembly GCA_004365215.1 of Cuniculus paca. Lineage (NCBI taxonomy): Eukaryota > Metazoa > Chordata > Mammalia > Rodentia > Cuniculidae > Cuniculus > Cuniculus paca. The sequence continues at coordinate 5,675 of RJWT010022899.1, read as the reverse complement.
GTATTTAGTATAGTCATTTTTTTATTGCTGTGCTCAATGATTTGCACGTAACACAGGTATCCATTTGGTTATGTGATATCAGACAAAAAACAGATGCATGGCTATAACAAAGTACATTTGAACAGGATGGAAAACTGTTTAAGATACATTTGTGTGAGCAAATAAACTTGAAATGAAATTTGAAAAAATTAATTTTCACAAGTCAGCAGTCCTATCACTTATTTTTTCTCTCTCTCTCTGTCTAATTTCTGACAAGTGTGAAGATGAGAACCAGTAGGGAATATAATTAAGATCATTGCTGAAAACACTTTGGTTTAAGACTAAGAACTGTGAAGATTTTGGAGGAGGATTTTTCAGGAGATTGAAAAATTATCAGACATATTTTTTAAAAATGAATTTTCCATTATCCCCAAAGCTCTAGAACAGTGATGGTGAACCTTTTAGACAAGTACCAAAACAGCAACTCAGAATCCACTTATTTATTACAAAGTGCCAGCACTGCAATTAAACCTGAATACTCAGGTTTTAATTTAGAGAAAAACAACTCATACGTTAACATCTTTTGTCTTAAAAGAAAAACAAATAACACATATGCTATAGGTTCGCCACCACTGCTTAGAATATGGCTCACCACTCTAGATAGCTATGCTGTTTGGTTTCTCTCATGGTCTAGAATTCCTTTGTCTTCAGAGCCGAAGGGCAAATAATAGAGACCATATACTCTATTTAGGCTGCAGAAACTTCCAGCCTGCCGATAGGTAAAACACGCTGCGCAGTATTTCTCAGAGAAGACAGCCTTATGCAGAAAAAGTACTTCATCAGTTGTTTAGCCTCCCCTGTGAATTATCCCTATTGTAGCTTTCTACTTGGGTTTAACTTGAACTCATATGAGTCCTTACTTTTTGTATGGCCTTCAAACCTGTAGGAGGATGGAATGGTCCTTCTTCTATGGTTAAGTCTTTGCTGTAACATTTCATTTTGCTTCCCAAGGTGGAAACTTGGCTTCTGCAACTTGAACAGACCATGCAAGAAACGGTGCGCCAGTCCATCACAGAAGCCATAGCAGCCTATGAGGAAAAACCCAGGGAACTGTGGATTTTCGATTTCCCAGCTCAGGTTGCACTGACCAGCTCACAAATATGGTGGACTACAGATGTAGGAATTGCCTTCAGTAGGCTGGAGGAAGGCTACGAAACAGCCTTGAAGGATTTTCATAAAAAACAGGTATTGTTGTAGACTTGAGGCAACTGAAGGGGTAAACTTCATTCATTCATCCATCATTTTCCACTTATTTTTGGAGAAAACCCCAGTCTTAATTTTCCAGCTTTAGGAAGATGGGGTATTGATTTTTATTTAGTAAACTTAAAGTTATATGATTCCATTTCTTTCAAACATATTTGCATTTATTTAACTCTTAAGTTTTTTCTCTTAACTGTCTCTTGCCTCCAGCTTGTCATTTTATGATCACTAGATGTTGCTGAAAACAGCAAATGACATTTTATGCGTATTTATATCAATTTTATTATTTTCAAGTTTGACTTTTGTTATATGTTAAAGATGAAGACAATAAAGAAAATGAGAGAAAAGTGTTTTTTTTAAATCTATGGAGTTATTTCCCAGAGAAAAATTATTGGCAAATAATTTTGCACCTAGTTGTAGGGTTTTTTCCCTGCTTTTCAAATTTACTGGCTAAACAGTGAATGAATGTCTTGAATCTTCATTTACATGTTTTTCTTCAGTTTTGGAAAATCCTCTTATTTCTGATTTGAGTAGTTCCTTTCCTCCATTTGCTCTATTTTCTTCTTGTAAAATTTTGTTAGTGATAGTGTCTTGGAACTTCTCATCCTGCCTTCTCCTCTGTTACTGTATTTCATATTTTCCAACTCTGAAACTTTTTACACTGTAATTCCAATGACCTCTGAAATCCACTAGTTTTTGGTTAATTGTAGCATATGATTAAGAAAAAGGAATCCAGGCACTATTATGAACCCCTACCATTTATTTATTAGCTGTGAGGCCATGGGCAAACTATTGTATTGCTCTAGGCCTTAGTTTTAGCATCTGTAAAGCAAGGATAGAGATAGTAAGTGCATCATAGTGTAGTTAGAAGGATTGAGTAGTTAAAGTATGTAAAATACTGTTGAAAGTGCTTGGTGGAGTGTGAGGGCAGAGGATAAGCATTACAGGCAGGTTGGGGCTTCAGCAGGGCAGGCACAAATGGGTGGCTTTGAACTCAACTCCACCATACAATTCTAAACACCTTGACACTAATGCAAAGAATGCTTGGAATTGAATTAATTCCAATATGGAGATACTAATCAATAAACCCATTCTTAGGGCTACTGCTGCTGCAAAAGGAATCCAGACTTGCCTTAGAGACTTGAGCTTACATTGGAGCAAACACAGCTGAGAAAATGGGAAAGCAAAGAAATTTTATGGGAAAGACAGTTCATTTAAAAAGTTGCAAAATTTAAGCACAACGTGACAAAGCATTGCTGTTGTTACACTATGAAACTGATAACAATGACATCAGTGTCTGATATGACACACAATTCATGTAAGTTTTCCCTAACAATTTATCATGAAAAAAACTTAATACAGAAAATTCAAAAGATTTTTATAGGGGCATTCTGCCTACCATCTAGAGTTTATACTTAGCATTTTTTTTTATGTTCTTTATCACATGTATTCTTACCACATTTATCACATTATTTTCTTTATCTGTCCTTTACCCAATGCTTTATTCATCCATCATCCATATTATATTTTATGACTATGTCACAGGAAACTGTAGACAGACATAATTTTGCTGTCGTGGCTTTCAGGTACATCATTGTCACTAGGGGAAGGAACTACCTACTCCCCACCAATCTCTCTTCCCTTCCCCTCTATTTCTACCTCTCTTATGTTTAACTGTGTACTTTAAATTTGAGTGTATTTTGTTTTATTTAAAATTCCTCTATATTAAAAAATAGACTATCCATGTCAGTCTAATCCAATATGTTAGAATATTTTCTTCCCCCTCCCCTTTCTTCCTCTTCCTCCTCCTCCACCTCCTCCTCCTCCTCTTGTCAATACTGGCTGGATAGGTTATTTTTTAAATTTTTGGCTTATTAATACTATTGCAGTAAACAGCTTGGTCTATCCCTACATTACACATTTCTCTTTATTTTCCCAGGGTGTATCTCAAGATATAAAATTGCTAGGTCAAACACTTGGAAGATATGCCAAATTCACCTTCCAAGTGTCAATATACTAGAAGTTTCCAATTCCTCCCTATGAACAATGTTGGGTTGATTCTTGAATTTTTTTTTCTTAAAGCTAAAGTTACATTCCAGGGGCTTTAACTTATTCACCCAATTAACAGCATTTAGCTTTCTTTTCTCTCAATATATTTTTTTAAGCTTTCCATTTTGTTCAAGAGTTTATAATTCCATATGTGTCTGTGTGCACATATGAGATGAGATGTATAGAAAGGTAGAAACAGTATGGGTTGTGAAGAAAGCATTTATTTGTTTCATTTATGAAACACATTTTAGTAAAAATAGGAAAGTTTCGACAGACCAGCCAGATTCTTTCAATATAATATCTTCGTTCTGTGACTAACAGTAATGTGTATGTTAGAGAAGTTAACTTTCGCATGCTACTAAACCTGTGGTTTGGATTGTGTAAGTGCGTGCATCTGAGCTGAAATCCCTTTAGTGTCCTTCCTTTTAAAAAAAGAATATAACTATCTGCCGGAGTGTGTTTTTAATTAAAATTATTCTTACTGATACTGTGAGCAGTTTTTATAATGAACTTCAGTTTTTGAAATAGTTTAATTTTAAGACTAGAAATCAAGGTAGATCACCTGAGTAAGTAATTTCTTTCCTTAGTTCTTGCTTGCAGTTATGGTGTAATCAATAAACTAAGATAATTATTTTAAAGTCTTATTTCTTACCCTGAGACCTATTATGATTGTATGCTTAATAGCACTGGGGCTAATGGTAAAAACGCAGCATTTCATATATATACATTCCTGCATTGCGAGAGTCTTTGAAAATATGACAAATTTAACTTCTCAGATTGAAGGCTCTTTGGCAAAAATATTTTGTTTTGCAGGCTTGGTACCTGGTGAAAGTTTTTCCTCTTCTTTATTATTAGGCTTTGGAAAAAAATCATTAAACAAGAGATAGAAGCATTTTGCACTTTAAACAGTAATTGTAATGTTATAAGGCATTTCCCAGAAAGCTTTTGATAAAGCTCATGAGAAATTTTTCTCATTAACCATCGATGGAACGCAAAGACTCAGAAATACTAAGTAAAAGAAAGAGATCTTTATTTTGCTATTTAAAGGCAACTTTGGGCCTCACTTTCAGTCATTGAGAAACTGTTTTAAAAATGGGTTATAAAACTGATAGTGCTTACTTTGGTATGATCTTTCTTACCTGAATTGGGGAACCTGTCTGTTTTGAGCTACCCAGGATACGCTGGACACTAGTCTTGGGGGCTTGGGGGATTTATTCACTGTATATTAGTGTTATCTGATAGCCTCATGCTTTGTAATCTGCAGGAACCCACAATAAGATCATAAAGAAAGCATTTCTTACTTTCTCATGCAGAATTACAGTTGGTTCTTGGTATCTGCAGGTTTCCTATTTGTGAATTCAATTAATGTGGATTGAAAATGTTAAGATAAAAGGTGTATGGAACATGTACATACTTTTTCATGTCATGATTGCCTAAACAGTACAGTGTAAAGTTAATTGCACAAACTTTACATTGTATTAGGTATTATAAAAAATGTAAAAATCATTTAAATTATAGGGAAGATATGCATAAGTTATACACAGCCTGCACCATTTTATATCAAGGGGCTTGAGCATATGTGGAGTTTGGTATCCAAGGGGGTAGGCTCCAGGCAAGCATTCTCCGTGGACACCAAAGATGATTACATATTGAATGATGAAGCATGGGAAGAAAAATGTTATTTCTAGAAATACTGTACTGGGTCAGATAATTTGAGGAATTTCTGGAAGTTAGCCAACAGATGAAGCAGAATTAATGGATAACTAAGAGCAAAGAAAAGCAGCAAAACATTAATGTCCATCAACTGAGGAATGGATAAAGAAGATGTGGTATTTTTATACAATGGAGTACTACTCAGCAATACAGAAAGATAAATTTGAAGCTCTTATAGGTAAATGGCTGCAACTAGAAACCATACTCACAAGTGAAATAAATCAGACTCATGTAAACACTGTATTGTCTCCCTCATGTATGAAACTGAAAGAGTAAGTAAGATCCAAAAGGTACAATAGATATTGTGAAAGGGAAAGGAACTGCTCAAAAGGAAAAAGCAACTGGAATGGGGAAAAAGAGAAAAGGAAGGGGGGAAATATATATATATATATATATAATTCTATCAGTTCATAGAAAGAAACTGCTTATATTGTTTGATCTGTTTTGCATGCAAGTGTCTCATAATCTGAGCAATTCTTTCAAAGATAACAATATGCAAAATAGTGACCATTGTTAATTTTTTAGCTTATTTTGACCATTGTTAATTTCCTGTCTTATTTTGAAATCCTATATCGTTTGTATTGTTTTTTCTTTTAATCTCTTTAAAATAAATCAATTAACAAAAATGAGAAATCTCTAGTCAAATAGGCACTGATACTCCTTTTTTTTTTTTT
>RJWT010022898.1:0-17000 GCA_004365215.1 Cuniculus paca | reverse complement strand
TCCTGATGACAATCCTGTGAGGTAGACATTTTTTCCCTAATTGACTTTTGGGGGAATAGAGATTGAGAGAATTGAAGTGAGTTTCCTAGGATATGAACTAGTAGAACTGGGAATTGAACCTAGGTCTGTTTGATTGCAGTGTGTGCTTTGAATGATGATGCTCCCTCAGATTCAGTGTGCCTGGTTTGGTTTAGTTTTCCATTGTGTTCACTGTAAGTTATCGACATCTTCTTTACTTTTTTCTTTGTGTTACTAAAAAGATACTGCCCACTGTTGTCAGAGCTAGAGTGGTAGTGAAGAGTCTGAACAGCCAACTTTACATTGACCAACAGCTGTGTATTGAGTGCCCGTATGGTGTACCAGATCTGGTGCCCAGAATGCAGCAGGATAAGCAATATCATTGCCTTTATTGGTTTTTAATTTAGGGAATGACTTTTTGATCTACCTTGTGGTGCTGTGAAAGAAGTTGGTTGGTCAGAAACCACTGAGGACGCTTAAATTGTGATTGCTGAAAAGCACACGGGCCTGGACATGGATGTGAGGCATTATATAGGTGGAAGGTGACTGGCGGCAGCTGGAGTTCATTTGAGGAATTCATCTCATGTCCCATACTCTACCACACACTCGGCTACCTTTTTTATTTTTCATTGTTTGACACTTCCCTGCAGGGTATTCTTAATTTAAGATTTCAATAATTACGTTTGTGCAAGATTTCTTACACCTACCTCTGCTTGGTGCTTCCTCCTCTGGTAGAGCCTTATGAACATATTGTTTCCAATACATTTTTTTCTTGCAGGTCATTCTGTTACTTCAAGCTCAGTAAGTCTCAACTCAGCTCATATTTCTGCTATTTCCTTCTCTGTCTGTGATACTGTTATTCTCATAGGCTTCAAGCTTTAAAATTATTTTTTAGCCTTCTGTCTCTACTCAACCAGTAATTTAGCATTTACTTATTTTGCCTTTCTTTTTTTTTTGTTTTTTGGTTTTTTTGAGACACAGTTTCACTACACAGTTCAGACAGCTCTTGAACTCATTTTGTAGCCCAGGCTGGCCTCGACCTTGCAGTGATCTTCCTGCCTCAGCTTCCCAAGTGCTAGGATTACTGCTGTGTGCCACCATGCTCATCTACTTTGCCCTTATTAATGTTCTTTATATATTGAAGCCCACCAATCAAAGATCAGTAGCAAAAAACTCATAGTCAAGAAAGTTAGGTTTATTTAACTTGCTGTAATCAGGAAGAACACACCCAAGGAAAATCTCAGAAATATTTCAGTGAGGAGGTTGGGAGGAACTACTTATTGGGCTTGGGTTTGCAGTGGATATTTCTAAAAGAAATTAGAGGAAGGTGTGGTAGGGGGAATTTGGATGTTATCAAGAATCAGGGGCATTACATGGCCAGGGATTTAAATATTCTTTTACCTAAAAGGTAGGGAGGATTAATGATGTTTAAATTATTAGTGGTAAAACAAGCGAACAACAGTTAAAAAGCCAGCAAAAGAGAAAGGTGCTATTAATCAGAAAGGAAATGTAGCATTTATTGCATGTTTTCTGGTCAGATAGTAGGCTTGCCTTTGTGTTGGTCTGAGCCTGATAATGAAATGGACTTGAGAACTTTTAATTTACTCTGATGAATATCAGTCTGTTTTCCATTTTCTCTGTATTGGTTTATTTGCTTCTGGCCCCTCACCTTTCACTCACATCTGACTTCATTCTCTCATGTCTGGACCATTGGAAATGCCACTTTACTTTCCCCTTGCTTGCCTCTTTCTCTTACCCACTCTGCTCTGTCATTCACACTATCTCTGAATCAATGATCATGACTTTCACCTTGGTGCTTTTCTGCTCAAAAGACTTTAATAGGTTTCTTTGCTGAGGAAGTCTCTACTCTGTATCCAATCTACCAATTCAAGACTGTTTCTCAGGCTTCCCTGCTTTTCTCTGTGTTACCTGTTCATTTGAATGCAGTGTTTGCTTTCTGGTTTTTAAGTCAGTGAATGGTTGGTGCGAGCCTTAGAACAGACTTACTGAATCTCAATTGAGCCTTGATTCAGGATGTGGGTAACAGTCACTTCATCTTCTCATGGTGATTGTGATGCAGATGGTTTGTAGATCATATTTTGGGATATAGTGTTCTCTACTTTTGTTCATGCTGTGCTCTTTTTAAGGAAGATCCTCCAATTATCTAAGTTGATCACCCCAAAATCCTACTTGATGAATCTGTTCATTAGTGCCTAAGTCTAGAGGCACTAGACTGGTTTGACATTCTGTGCAACTCTCATACCATTCTTTTACCGTCTTGTCCATTACAGGTTGTGTACACTTTGAAGGCAGGAGCCTCACTTATCTTTCTTTCCATCTCTTAAGGCAAGGATGAGCTCTAATAAATAATAGTGTTCAGTTTAATTCACAAAGGAGAGGGATATGGTTCATTGAGCTTATTATTATATCTAGATATAAACAATTAAACCAGTGAAATAAATTTTTCATAATACTTATTTTCATTGCAAATTATTAATTTCTATATAACATTAAATCAACTATAATAATAAGACCATAATTACAAATTCAGAGAACTTACTGAGCCACACTGAAAGGATGTTTGTAGCTATGTATGTATGTATGTATGTGTTTGGTGGTACAGGGAATTGAGCACAACCCTTTCGAGTTGCCCAGACTGAGTTCCTTTCCAACTTGCAATCATTCTGCCTAAACCTCCCAGAGTACTGAGATTACAGGCATGTGCTTCCATGCCCAGTTTATATTGTACTTAATATCTATTTTCAGAGAAGGGGGAATTACTTTTATTCAATCTATTTGCACTTTACTATAAATACTTTTAAAAATGCTTTTAAAAATCTCATTTTGCTGGTTAAAAAACTGTTAGACTAAGAGGATATGCAAAGTTTACTCACTTGGCAGACAACTGCTCCTCTCACCCCCAAAAAAACTGTACAAAGTTTTGGCACTTAAAAATGGAATTTTAAAAGTTTCTGATTACACTTATTAATGCTTTTACTTCACTCTTACAAACTTGAGTGCATAAAAGTTTTCCTTTTCTCTCAAAGGGACCGAGATTGTAAACACAGCTACCTTCGAGGTAATTCTCTTTGTTTACAAGTTCAAACATCGCCTCTGCTACCATACACGGTTAGGTGTAAGAGTGTACTCATCCACAATACTTTTTTTTCTTTTTTTCATGCCTATGAATCTCTATCACAAAATTACCTTATTCCTGCCGCGAGCATGACACAGGAGATGTGGCTTTTATCAGTGTCCTTTCTTCTGAAGAAAATACACAAAACTTTCTACAGGCCCAAGTGTGTTTGCTTTAAACTGTCCTTCAGTCTGTGGATCTCAAGGAGGCTAGAGAATTATGTCTCTTGAAGGTGTGAAAGGCACCTTAGATACTCTGCATTCTTGAGTGGTCTTTGGACTACCGGAGGCTTTGTGTTCATTGTCCTACTCATGCACATCTCTTGAACTCTGTTGTACAAGGTGGGAAGGGCTGTCAGGATCTGATGCTAGCAATGAACCATTCCCTGGTTTGTCCTTTTAGACTGGGAGCTCAAAGCCACAGAATATGAAGGAAGCAATATTGGTCTTGAATAATAAACTCAGATCGACATACCGTCAGATGTTTTGAAAACAGTTTTCTCCAACATGATCTTTGCTGTCAGGGAGTAAATAGACTGCACGTGACTTCCATGCAGTACAGAGAGATTGACAACCTCTTAAAATACGTGGAGCAGTGGCTACTCTCATTTCACCCCCGGCTTTTTTGAGGACTTGCAGAGGCCATGTGTCCGGCAGACCAGGTCATTGCCCTGAGACTTCATTCTCTTCACTGATTACCTTTGACACTTGTAACAGATGAATAAAAAATACACACCTGGATATAAAAGGCATGTTTGTTTCCATGATTAAATAGTTTGTGTGTAACTGGATCAGCGACCTTTGCCCACTAGATTAGACAGCATATATTATAGGCAAATAGAGAAATCTTTCCATGGTGAAGGTGAATGTGCAAGAAGAGAGGAAAAGAGAAAATATTGTTGAAGCAAGAGGAACATTGAAAAGCATTAGTGTTACTTAACCTCAAATAGGAATGAAGTTTTGTTTTGTTTTGTTTTTTGTTTTTTGAGACAAGGTCTCCCCATGCAGTTCAGGCTGGCCTTTAACTCACTATGTTGCCCAGGCTGTCCTTGAACTCACAGTGATCCTCCTGCCTCGGCCTCCTGAGTGCTATGGTGCACCACCACACCCAGCCAGGAATGAAGTTTTGACCAAAGTTTAACAGAAATGGTCAGAGTTTTAAGGGACAGTACAGCTGTCTAGTTTCAAGATTCTCAACACTTGCTGTATATTAAAATTATGTAAGAACTATTCTTATTATATGTTATTGAAATACAACCTTGTATAAATCACAAGTGTATAGCTCAGTTAATTTCTACTATCACCAGATTAGGAATCCGGGCATTCCTAGGCCCCTGAAGCCCCTTGTTCTTTCTAGTCATTACCTTTTGCTAGAAGTAACCCACGTTCTGACTTTGAATACTGTAAATTAGTTTTCTTATTGAAAAACATACATACATAGAATAAACAGAGTGTTGTGTCCTTCTCTATCAAGCTTATTCCCCTGTCCAATTCAGTGTGAGATTCTTCAAGTACAAAGAGTTCATTCTCTTTGTTGTCTGGTACCCTATTGATTAATATACTATCATTTATTTACCTATTCTACTAGTAATATATATTTTACTTGACTGCAGTTTGGGCTATTGCAAATAGTGCTGCCATAAATATTTACAAATATTTTGGTGCAAATATTTTCTTGGGCATATAATCAGGAATGGAATTATCGAAACAGTGTATGTGTATGTTCAGTTTACTAGGCACAATTACTTATTTCCAAAGAGAGCATACCAAACACTCAAGTTCTAATTGCTCTGTCTTCTTACTCATTTAGGGACTTTAAAAAATGCTCAAACTCAAACTCTATTCAGATGAAATTCCAGAAAAGTCAAACTTTAATTTCTGAGGGTTAACTCTAAGAATTGGAATTTTAAAAAGATTTACCAAGTGACACGAATGGTCATTAAATAGAATAAAAAAATTACAGTTATTCCAATGAGGGATCTGGGATGTGACCAGGTGGAGTGCTTTACACAAGTTACGCCGACCGTGAGAGGATGGGGTTTTGTAGAGTGCTATGCTTTCTCTTCATGGTTGGTCTTTTTTGGAGTTACTTCTTCACTAAGCCATAGTTGCACTGTGAAAATGAGCTGTGAATTAGACAGTTCTTTCAGAACACTTTTTTGTTTGCAAAGAATTCTTTTCAGGCTCTGTGAGGTAGAGTTGGTATGCAGTAACCACTACATAATTTCTGAGATCTACTTCAAAACAAAATGTGAGATTCCATGTTCAAAGGTGATTAAGAATTTCAAGATCATGATGACAGAATATTAAACCAAACACAAAGTCCCACTAAGAGTATGGGTCTGTCTGATTATATGGATTATACACTCATACAGTTGGCTTTGCAGGTGTCATTACCTTTAAATTATAGCTGAAGCAGTAAGGCATACTGTTGACTTGGAAACTGGTCGTATTAAATGTAATGATTCTTACTTTGCCTTTCTGGCTTAGAGAATGGGCACATCCCTCTTCTCTTGGATTTACAAAGACAAAATGAACAAAAGTGATGTAGATTAAATTAACAAAGCTTATAGAGGTAGAGAATCTGAAATAAAAAAAGGAAAGAGTGACTATTTGGGGAAAAAGTCAAGCATGACTATTTAAAAAATGAGATTCACCTAAATGCATTTAAAGCTGACACTTGGGTTCCTTGCCTTATTTTTTTTTATGGATATCTCTGCTGTCTGAGGCATTTGGCTAATAAACTCTATCCAGACATTTGCACTATCCCAATAGACACCTACTAAGCCTACTGTTGAGAGTGGTAGGAAAAAGAGCCATATGAAAATTTATACTCCACTTCCATATATTATTCTTCTAAAAATACATGAAAATATGAAAGAACTATCAAGTGGCCATGGAGTTGAAATTCTATTGCAAGAATTAACTGGATAGGTGTGTGACTAAACAAGAATAATAAAATCCTACCCGAGGCCTGATGAGGGGTACACACTGACAGGCACATGGGGCCCTTTTGCTCCAGGTAGCTGGGCACCCTACATCTGCCCACTTCGCTGCCCCAGCCCTGCACTGTGGCTGAGGAAGATGCTGAGACCTAAAGGGATGGAGTGACTGATTAAAGGTCACACAGTGTTGGGAGTGAGATCCAGACCTGACTTTCTTGCCAAGCGACACTATCTTGTGAATTGCACACCACTCATTTTATGGGTGAAGACACTGAGATACAGATAAACTGGACTGAATAGTCGCTGCCCTACTCCTCCCAACAGAGGTGAAAGCTAGGCGGAGAGCTGGAGACCATATGACCTCTTTTGAGTGCCTGGATCTAACTATCTAACTTCACTTTAAACTAGTCAATTCCTGGAGTGTTTCCTTTACATGCCCTGCTCCCATGAAAGTTTGATTTGGATTTTTGTCACCTGTAGCCAGAAGTGCTTCACTTCATGCCATAAACTCTGTCTGTCTTGTCTGTCTGTCTGTATATATGTATATAATATATATTATATATAAGCATTTATATATATTACTTTATATGCTAGTATTTATATATTAGTATATGTATCATATATTACATATAGTGTATATAATACATATTAGTGTGTGTATATATATATATTTATTAGTTTAAAAATCTCTACCCCAAAGATTTCCAACTAATCTATTTCCCCCTGGGCCTTCTTACAAGCATATAAATAATTTAAAAAACTAGAGACAGATTGTAATCAATGAGCTACATTTTCCGATATCCATGTCTACAGGGTAAGCAATCTCTGTTCAGGTCTGGTAGTCATGAAGCTTCTTTACTGTCTTCAGTTGCTTAGGGCCATGGTCCCCAACCTTTCTGGCATCAGAGGCTAGGTTGTAGAAGATGCCTTTTCCAGAGACAGAGAAGGAGGGACAGTTTTGAGAAGATTCAAGCACAGTACATGTGTTGTGCACTTTGTTTCTATTACTACTTCGTAATATATAAAGAAATAATTACACAACTCATTGTGACACCAAATTAGTGGAGGCCCTGAGCTTGTTCTCCTTCAGGTAGATGGGCCTGCTGGGGTTGATGGGAAACAGTGACCCATGAAGTATGTTGCTTATGTCCAGCTGACTCTCTAACCTTCTTTGTTGTCACGGCAGAACACTCTGCTTCGCAAAGACAGGATGTTGAAAATACAGGTAGGCTTATCAGAACCTTTCGTGGCAATCTTAGGATACTCTGCTTTGACCCTAAAGCAGGCCATATGGCGATTCAAAGTTGTCTCAAACAAACTCTTAAGGACACTCTCATCTGTGATCTTAAGGAGTCGATCCTTTTCTAGCATGGGCCAAGTTGATTCACCTGGCTTATTCACAAATAGGGTTGGAGATCCATTCTTTCCCTGCTAAAATTTTTATTTATTTAATTTTTTAGACAGGGTCTTGCTACATAGTGCCAACTAGCCTTGAACTCACTTATGTATCCCAGGCTGGCCACAAACTTATGATGATCCTCCTGCCTCAGCCTCCTGAATGCTGGGTTTACAGGTGTGCACCATTACACCCAGCAGTTGAGAGGTCTCTTGCAATGGGAAGGTAATGCTCAAATTCTTGAAAGCTGAAACAGGTGATCAGTTCCAGCTGGAAGAAAGAAGGCTCAGTCTCTTTCAAAATCTCTGCTCAGGTTTGAAGCATGTCAGAAGTCCCAATGTTCATTTACTGCCCCCCTGTAATTCCAGGTTAGCTTTGAATGCTCCTACTTTATTTACCAACATTGTCGTTCTCCTCTGAAGTGACAGATTGAGTTCACTGAGTGGGTTGAATATGTCACGCGAAAAGCATTTTTTTGACCCATTCTATGTCACTGAATTGTGTTGTTGTTGGTGACTATTTTCTGACAATAATTCCTGGAGTGGCTCCTGTAACTCAAAAACTCTTCACAATGGTCTCCCTTTAGGAAGCCATCACACTGCTGTGTAAGAGAGAAGATGCGTGCTCAGTGTCCATCTCCTCACAGAGCTGTGTGAACAGACACAAGTTAAGGGCATGCACTTTAATGTGGTTCATAATTTTCATCACAAAACATTGTTCAATTCAGCTGACACGTTTTGGCCAGCCAGCAGCTCCCTATGGATGACCCAGTGCATAGACTCACATTCAGAAGTGACCTCTTTAACCCGAACTGCAAAACTAAAGAACCACACATTCACGCAGACACTCTATCCATGTGTATAACAACGCAAAATGTCCCATTCAGTTTTCCTGATATTTAATCATTCAAAGACTTGAACAGTTCTGGTGTTGGTTGGCAAAAAAATTGTACATAATGTATCCTCACGTACATGCTCTTGAAAAATATGTTACACAAAAGTAAGTATAGTTGCCTTGTTGCCAACATAGGTAGACTTAACCCTAATTACATACCATGGTGACTCATTAATACTCTCTCATAATTGTGCCTCAGCTTCTTCTGCTATTTCATCAATTGATCTAGTTGTGTTGCTAGCCAAAAGAGGAACATAGGGGACCCTTTGAACTATAGCGTCTCCTAAAAGTTCATCATAATGATTCTTAGCAGCAGGCAGGACTGACTCTTCACTCATAGTAAAGAGCTTCAATTAGCAATGTGGTTTGCCACTGAAAATTATGTTCTCAGTGCAGACACATTAGATGAAGTGATGGCCTATAAAAATTGCTTCTGTCGTTCGTGTTCATATTCATTCTCTTTTGAAAACTTCCAAAGACTTGTCTTTGAAAGCAGGGTGGTTGGTCCCCTTGTGACAAAGCAGCATAGAAGCTTTCATGGCTTGATCGTATGACCCTTAGTGACAGCCACGTATGACATGAACTAGGCTCAAAGAATAAGAATCATGTGTTTCAGTGACCCATAATTTAAAGAGGACTCTTTTTTTCCCTTTGAATGGCAGCTTTCATGTTTTTTGGCAGTCTTAAATCTCCTGTTGTTTTTTTGCTGTGGTTTTCCCCCTTCAAGAAGTTCTCCAGTGATGTTTGTGTTTTACTCATTTTGACTAGGGTTAGTTTGTGGACTTTTCAAAACTGAGACTGAAAAGTTTGCACTGTGGGAAAGAGGCATGAATGGAATTAGTAAATAAATTAAAAACAAGTTACATTTGTTTTTAAATAAGTGTCAGTTTCTGACTTAAAGACTGCCACTAGATGCAGGTTAATTATCACTTGTCATTCAAGGATAGTGTTTTGATGTGTTTGCAAGAAATTCATTTATTATGGTCTCCTTAAAGTTTGACTTCTTTGCTGGTGTTAATCTGTATTTGCAGGCATTCCTGAGTACTAGCATCACTGCCGCAGCTCCATCACAGATCCCCAGGCATTAGCTTTTCATAAGGAACATACATCCTAGATCTTTTACATGCCCAGCTCACAGTGGGCTTCGTGCTCCTATGAAAATCCAATACTGATCTGGTAGGAAGTGGAGCCCACATAGCAATGTGAGCAATAAGGAGCAACTGTAGATACAGGTGAAGTTTTACTTGGTTGCTCACTGCTTACCTCTTGTTGTGTGGCCCTGTCCCTAAAGCTACTGGGGACACCTGGTTTAGGCATTCAGTATTTGTGAGTGGCAGGCAGTGATACATAACACTCCTTTTGTTAAAATGGTCTATTTTCTTATAAATGGTTTCAACTGGATTTGTCTAAGCATTTCTGAATTGGGCTTTTCTTTTATACCCAGGTACTTGTAGCCTTTCCAGTCCACAACATGATGAGGCCTCAGGTATCAGAATTTAGGACTTAAACTCAATGCAATAAATCACCTACCCTTTACCTCCACTTTCTCTGTACCTGAAAAGGGGATATTATGGACCAAGTCATGTCTCCCTCACATCAAATTCATATGAGGAATCCTAACCCCCAATACCCCAAAATGTTGGTCTATGTGGACAAAAGTCTTTGTAAGAGCTAAATTTGATTAAATGAGGTTATTAGGGTAGATCCTAATCCAATATGACTGATTTCCTTTTGAGAAAAGGTGGTTAGGACAAGGGTATTTTACAGGGAGAAGATGTCCAGTCCAACTGCAAGCCAAGGAGAAAGGCTTCAGAAGAAATCAACCCTACTGACACCTTGATTTTCTAACTTCTAACTTCCACAACTGTGAGGACATACACTTAGGCAAGCCAGTCTGTGATATTTGCTATGGCAGCCCTAGCAAACTAACACAAGAGGGTAAAATAACAAGGGCAACTTCAAAAATCATCTTGAGAAAGAAGTGAAATTGGTAGATGCTAATTCCCGCTGTAACCACTAAGTTTTACTACTCTCTTCTTTTATCTACCCACTCTCTATTTCTGCCTTTAATGTAGAAGATGTTCTTCAAGGAAAGGTCATTTCATTCAAAAGTGAAAGAGGGACACCATTGGGCACTTATCCCTATTTACTTAGTTATATTTTAAATTTACTTTTTATTTTATTTTTTTTGCAGCACCAGGGATTGAACTCACGACCTTGCGCTTGCCGGGCAGGCGCTTAGACCACTGAGCTAGATCCCCAGCCCTTACATTTCAAATTTAAACTAAAGCCTCAAGTGCTTTCTCCTTGTTAGGAGATCAAATCCAACACAACACTCAGCTGCATGTGTGCTCTCAGGCCTAGGAACCTGTCTGTCAGCGGCATCTGTTCTGACCTACTCTCCTTTCTTGCCATTTATCCAAGCATAGATGTGAGAAAGAGGACAGATGAATGTATTCAGGGGTAGTTCCCCAATAATCTTTTCTATTTTGCTGAAGGACCATTTTTCTTGTTAGCTATATTTAATAAAAGTCCTGATTTTATTCAATAGACTATGCTAATATTACCCTGCGAATAGTTAGTATTTATATAGCAGAGTTCCCATGAAAGCTCAAAGTACTATATAAATATTGTCTCATTAAAAACTCATGGAGCTCCATGAATTAGGTTGGTGGCTGCTGCGACTTTCCTGATGTACAGATGGTGAAACAGAGGGTGTTTCTTGCAAATTCAGAAAAGCTTGGAGAGAAAGATAGAAAAGCAGCATCTTCTCGGATTTGGTGGGAAAGCCTCAGGCTAGCACCCCAGATTTTTACAGACTGATCAGTGTTCAGTGCGGAGTCACAGAATGGGTTTTGATGAGCAACTAAAACATTGTAAATATTAGGATCATTATTTTTTCCTAAGACTGGGACTCAGTGTTTTAGCTGGTGACAGTGGGGAAGTATCTGTAAACTCTTGGCAATTATTGCTATTATCATCTTTATTATTATTTTGCTGAGCTGGCTATTGGTAACTACTTGTTTATTCAGCTCATTGTTGATAGTTTTATTGCTGAATTGATCTCTTCAGTAATTCCTACAGTAGTATCCTACAACAGCAAATGCCTTCCTCCACAATAGCAAGGTCATATCCCAAAACCGTGGATTTCCCTCTTAACAACAAGGTCCCACCCTACAACAGCAAGATTGTACACCAAAATAGAAAGTCCCCCTAGCCCTAACCTCAAAATTCTAGATTAAAATAACACAATCTCTGCACAACCTTCCAATCTACTGATGGTTTCTTCTGGTCTAGTCCACAGTGTCCTGATTCAAGAGTATAACCCTGCATGTTCTTTGATTCTTTTAGTGTAGTGGTCTTCTTGTGGCTTTATTTCCTCCTCTGCAGATCCTGGAAGGTTTAGCTACATGGCTATGAAAACTTGTGAGTAGACTTATTAAAGCTAATAATATAGATCAATAAAATCTTTATAATTAATAACAAAGAATAGTAGTTGACTTTGTGCTCCAGCATCAACACAAAAAGCTAGACTGAAGGGCTGCCATCATTAAGGTGGCTTCTGCCCAGAACCTCACTGGTTAATGGAAACAGCAGTGGAGATAGTGTGCAAAAGCAGGACAAGGCTGAGAATTAAGCCAGAGGGAAACTAAGATGCTGCAGGTGGATTTCCTGCTTGTGGGTCAATGCTGAGCTGAAATTGTGACTGCAGGACTGACAGGGTTTTATTATAATATCTCCCTCTAAATTCTGGTGTGTATCTTCCCTGCTGACTAAGATAATGCCTATTGCTAAACACCTGCAGTTATACAAAGGATTATTCCTTTTGGCTGAAAGCTTTCTGACAGAGGGTACTTTATTAGAAAATGAAATAGCAGTCTTCACCTGCAGTAAGGTGGGGACACAGCATAGACTTTTAATTTGGCATTTTCACAACACAGCATATTCAGAGGCACTTGGTTTGCCTTCCTTAATTGCTTCTTGAGTGTCTTTGAGATTTGTCCTGTGGGAGGCAGTATGTTTGAAGTCTTTGTTATTGCAATATAAAAATACTTCTCCCTCTGTCTTTCTTATACATTAAGACTACTATTTTTGTCCTGTTATCAGATTCAAGATTGTAAATGTTCGATTTTCTTTCAGACATTTTAAAAAATCAGCTATTAATTACAATATCGATCATTTAAAAATGGAAAAGATAAGAGAGACTTATTTTCTAATAAATAATAACACAATTTCTCCAAGAATGTGTTGTAAAAGAATTTGTTAGGGAGCGTAGGGAGAGACTGTAAAGAAAAAAGTCTGTTTTTAAACAGAGCAAGTGATACCTTTCATGTAATGAGAGAGATCATATCTATAGCTATAGCTTTCAAAAGACACTCGTTAGAAAATGTTCACTATTGTAATTCCAAGAAAATTTTCATAGGAAAAATAAGTATTATTTATAAATATCAAAATTCATCTGATAGGTTTCATTTAAAAGCATAATTGTAGCTAACTTTTGAAAATAACATGTATTAAATATGTATAAATCCCTTCTCACTCTGTTCTCTGGTACTTGCCCCCATACTTGACAGTATCTCTTATCAGGCCATGACATCACTCATCAATCTTTACTCTTTTTGCATGAAAAAACTGGTACTTTTTCATCCTTGTTGGAAACAGAGTAGGTTTTAGAAAAATCTAGAAAAGAGATCAGGTACAGTCAATATTATTGGCCTCTTGATAGACTTTGATTGGCTTATGTGGGTGATACTCCCACTCCAAGTACCAGTTCTGGGTTTGGGTAGGCAAATGTGTCAGGTGAGAGGGACAAGAAAATCAGGTTATGAGGGTGTGCAGGCTACTCAGTGATTGTGCCTCTCGTGGATACACTGGCCTTTCTCAAATCACCATTCCTGTAATAGCTCATTCATTAATGGCCCTTATTATATACTAAGCATTGTTCTAAGCACTGCATACATATTAACTCCTTAAATCTAATAACCAGAATGGATCCTTATTTCTTTTTACTCTCATTCTATAAACATATATGCAGAAACACACGCATATGTATGAATTATGCATAATACATATGCATATGTCAGATTTTGAATTTTTTAATCAAGGAAATTTACATCCTATCTCCTTAGGCTGCTGTTTCTGTGTAATCTCACAGTGATTGCTCATATGATGCCACTGATATCATCAGGACTGCCCAGGCCATGTCTCTTTCCAGTCCTATTACAGTTTGGTGCTTGTCACATGGATACACAGTCATCTGTTTGAAGATGGGATAATCTTTACTCATTTGTTGGGCAAGGGAGTGCACACAGACCTGATAGGGAGGGCTCATGTTTGTGGGGAGGGGGGACTCAGAACCCCACTGCAGCTTTAAACAAAGTGGGACTGGGATTGACAGAGTGCTATGGAACCCGGAAGTATTTATCTCCAAGGTCATATTTTAAACTTTCCTTTGTCAAAGTGAGATTTTTACTCAAGGTGAAAATTCCAAAAGCAAATGAGTATGTAAATATAACTAGAAAGTCGAAATGAGATGATGCATGCAATTAGACATTTATTCAAAGAGCAAGTGAATACGCTGAAATTTTCCTCTTGAAATTGGGTTAAGTCATCTTTTCACTTTAAAATAACTTAGTGATTTGTGAAAGTATAATGTACCTCCTTTACTTGTAACTTTAAAAAATGAATTCCACTTACTTCAGTCAAGTAAGAAGTTCTTCTTTGAGCATCTTCCATTTTGCAAATGAAAAAACTGAAACCCAGATATGTTAAATGGTCTGGTAAAAGTCACATACTATATTAGTAGCAAAGTCATATGCTAACTTAGAATACATCTTTTATTGAATAAAGATTGAAGGCCTACCACATACCTTGCTCCTGGTAGGAATTCAGTAAATATTGTTTGGGTGAATTGATTATTCTGCTTGGGAACTGACCTATTAGAAAAAATGTTGGCTTAACTGACTGGTGCGTCCCTAGTGGTGAACTGACTGTGCACCCTGAAGGCTGTGAAACTAAACATCTCACCCACTCAAGGAGGAAGTTACTTAGGGCTTAGAGTTCATTCAGTTCAACCCCTGCTCTGTCTAGCTATGTCCCAGGCCACAATTTCAAATCAAGAAGTAGAAATCAAGCTCTTCACTTCTGGTGTTTGATATTTTCTACTTCATGTCTAAATATATAGACTGAAATTCAGCAAGATTATAGTAGAGGAATTGGTTATTTGAATAACCAGGCAGAGGCAAATGAGTCCTCTGGAAAGAATAACTAAAAGTGTAACCTAAAGCATAGGCAGAGACAAGAGTAAAGCTCAACCTGTAAGAAAGTAAAAGGTGAAGAAGTTATTGACATCGTGACAGTCTGTGAATGAAATGAATCACTTAAAATCTGAATAAGCAAATCCCTAAGACATTTCCTAAACAAAAGTTGCTCAGGGTTTCAAGGAAAAGAAGCAGATGGAGGGAGAAGATAATAGATGTAATTGACTCACCAGCCAGTATCTTCAATCATAGTCTTTGGTTTAAACAATCTGATACCTCCCTAGCATACAAATTTCCTGCTGCCTAAAGTAGAAACTTCCTTGGCAATGAGATTTGAAAAATATCATGAAGAAAAGTGTGCAACCTGTTGAAGCTCTTCCCACTTAGTTTTGGAATGTATCCTGCAGATATATGTAGTCTGGAAGTAATAGTAGAAGGTTTTCTTCTTAGATTTGAAGATGATCAACTTTCAACTGAAACAGAAAGAATCAGCAGGTTAAACTGATTTCCGTTTTACCAGTAGGAATATGGGAGGATGCCTGCTGTGAGTCAGAAAACTGGATGAAACAGAGGTTTCTTCAGAGGATGTCACTAGCTCCCTGTATTGTTTAAATGAATGGCAGGTGCTCAACCTATCAAATTAAGATATATTTGGATCCTTTCCCAACTGCTCCTCTTTCTCTCTACAGCTACTTGGTGACTCACCACTCCACTAGGGATTCAGTTGAGTAAAGGTGATAAGTGAAATGTTCTGTAATGAACTCAAGGCCAAATCCAAATCTTTTTAAGTCACTGTTTTAGACTATTTTACCAACTCCTTTCATTGGTATAAATAATGACTCGGTTGTATTCACAATCACCTACTTCTCAATGATTTATGAAATAAGTGCAGCTATCTAATGCACATCTAAAAAGGCATTGAACTTTCCTAAGAAGAAAAAGTGGCTACTGATGTATTTCTTTTTTTAATGGAAAAAAGATAAAATTTCATAACAAAATAATAAAAGAATAACAACAGCTAATACAGTACATGTTGTTATCTGTAAAGTAGTTGCTCAGAGCACAAGATACGGCCATAAAAATTTCTCCAATCGATGTTAGCACAACCTTTCCTTGTAATGAATTAAGAGACACTAAATAGTATAGTAGGGGAAAGGGAAGAAAGAAACCTGATGTATTTCTTAATTTTAAAATCTATTCTTTAGCCATGCTGAGTGCATCTGTCAGTTAGTTTGCCTAACTTGTAAATCATATGAATGTGTATATCCACTGACCACCCAGGACTCAATAAATTATTGATCATCCACAATTTCACACCTAGGCAATTATCAATGGGGTGATCAGGTCTTCTGGAACCTGAGTCTTATGACCCTAACTCATAAGTGGCATGGAGCTGAGTTGGCTCTGTGCGTGGAAATGAGATGCTGGGTTTCTTTTTTTCCATTATTCCCGCTAAACCCTGGGGAGGAACACTCTTACTCTGACTCCTTAATTGTTTGCATCCATGAAGCCCAGCTGTGGTTTAACATTCCCTTTGGGTTAGTGGAAGGCAGTGTGGTCCTGACAAAGGAGAAAGCAGACAACCTCACTTTGAAGTTAATGAATATTTATTTATTTATTTTTGTCTGTTTGATATAGGGTTTCACTATGCAGTTCAGACTGGCCTTGAACTCACTGTGTAGCCCAGGCTGGCCTCAAACTCACAAAGATTCTCCCGCGTCAGCCTCCCGAGTGTTGAGATTACCAGCAAGCACCACCACTCCAGGCCCTGAAGTTAATGAATATTTAAAACAGTGTTAGCATTGCACATGACCGGTAAATTGTGATTTGTCATCCTTAGACTGGATGACTTTTACATTTTACCTTTGTCTTTTGAATGTCTGAACACAAACAAGAAAACACTTAACCTTATAAGTGTGCTATTTCCACTACAACCACCTGTACTTAATTGCTGAAAATTAATAGTTTATACTCAAAAAGGATTGTATTCGAATCGTTAATTTCTGATGTCTTATTGTAGTTTCCAGGTACATGAGTGGGGACTATAATTATTGAGTTTTCTAATTCTTGATTGTAGAATATTTCAGAGATAATTTACCCATGTTGGATCTTTATTTTCTCTGTTCTGAAATGAAGGCTTGGGTTAAGTCAGAGTGCATGTTTTATTTGACCAGCACTTACCAATCAAGGCAGGGCTAAATACCACCTTATAATAATTAATTTTTCAATATTCAGATAGCAGATCACTTTTTCCAATAATGATTCATATTTTTATGTCTTTTGAAAAGAAGCATAATATCTAATGACCCAGGAATAGCAATCATCTGATGGCAAGAAATTGGCTCTATCATT
>RJWT010022897.1:0-17006 GCA_004365215.1 Cuniculus paca | reverse complement strand
TTGATTAACCCTCATGGGTATGTTCTTGAGAAGACTCGGGAAAGAAGACTTTAGAAGCAGTAGTGACAAAGAAAGACTGGATAACTTTCGGGAAGGTCACTGAAGGAGTGTGTCTTTTTATGTAACCCCTTGTAACCTCTCAGAGGTGAAGGCCCTTCTTTCCCCCACCTACCTCTGACCAGAACCCAGACTTACTCTCTCTGATGTTAGAATCCTGCTGTTCTTCTGCCATTTATAGAGGAGCTTTTAACTTCTCTATACCTCTTTTGTCTCACCTCTACTTAGGGCCAGCAATTTATTTTCTATTTAAAAACAGGAAGTGAAATGAAAATATTTTCTTTTGGTTCCTTTCAAGGCAAGTATATAATAAGGAAATACTTTAATGGGATAACAAAAGCTACTTGAGAGATGCCTTTGAGTTCTTGTAGAAGAATTTAGGGATAGGTTATGGTAAATTTCTGTTATTCAGAGACATAATTGCAATGAATTTTATAGTATTGGTCAAACATACTATTCTGACAGGTTGACTCTCTCCTGTTTTAAGAGAAGGCTTTGACAATGGGTGAGAACCTGTGGCATGTGGCAGAGGTTTTGTTTGTTTTGCTAAAGTTACTTAACATGGATTATAGAGGATGGGCTTCAGATTTGGAAATTCCAAATGGCAAACGTCAAAAGCTGAGGTAACATTTGTTTTCCTTTATCATTCATTTATCAAGAGACTTGATCCCTGTCCCTTGACTTTAAAACTTGTTGGGGAATCTTTCCTTCCTCTGGTCACATCATATGCCATCTCTAGCCCTAATGTGGACTGTAACAAAGACAAAGCACCCACTCACTATTTTCTAACTCCTTAGCATTCTATCTTTCCTTCCCCTTTAGAGTTAAGAGAAATGATAAACAAGTAATTATATACAAAATGTTAGGCACCGTGACGGATAAAACAAGATATGCATATAATGAGCCTCTACTCAAGTCTGTGGAGGATGATTGGCATCAGAGAAGAGTCCTGGAGGGAGGGGTATAAGCACATGTATAAGCAGTGGGAATGTAAAAGCAGTGGGAATCAGCTGAGCAAAGGAGAAGGAAGGATGGTCCAGATAAAGGGGAACAGCATATTGTAGAGCCTGGGAGCTAGAAAGAACAGTCTCAGAAGGATGAAGTCAGTTTAATTCAAGACTAAAAATAAGCTTCCTACAGAAAAATAGTAAGAGATAAGCTAGAGAGGCTTAAAGGAATCACATGATGGTCCCTTGTAATTGACCCCAACAATTAACTCTATTTGAAAGGTACCTGGAAACAATTTTAAGCCCTGTGATAGGATTTGTATGTTAGAGAAATCATTTGGGGTGCTACTTTCCAAATGGATTGGAAGGAAGCAAAACTTTAGGCAGGGGGTTATTGCAGTAATCAGTGACCCAGGGCAGGGTAGCAGCAACTCGTTAACAGAGGTGGGAAAATTTAAAAGCTATGTAGGAAACACAACTGCCAAGCCGTGATTAGTAGTTGGATGGGGCTGGGAGAGGGAGAGGGAGGCATTCAGGATATCCAATTTTCTGGCTGGAGAAACCACAGAAGATGATGGGTTTGTCTGGATATGTTGGCTTTTATAGATGGTAATTGAAGCCATGGGAGTGGATGATTGTCCAGGGTGAGTATGTTGAGGGAAAGGAGAGATAGGGCTAGATCAGGGTCCTGAGGAAGAAGAGCAATGTCCTGAGGCACACAACATCACAAGATTTGAGGACAGCAAGGTGGATGGCAGAGTCCTGATGGAAAGCAGTAGAATACAGACAATCAGTAGGGTATAGGCCTGTGAAAGCCTGGGGGATAAATATTTCAAGAAGAGTGTGGTCAACAGGGTCTGCATTTTCCCAAAGTAAGAGAAATGTCCTCTGTTTACCAAGGAGGTCACTGGTCACTCAGAAGGGTCAGGTTCAGTGGCATGGTGGGGGCAAAGACCACACCACAGTGGATTGTGTTTTTGTTGTTGGCATGTAAGAGACATTCAGTCGATATGTGATAAATGAATAAAAGAAGGAACTAATGATTGAAGGAGTGAAAGAAAAAAAGCCTGCTCTCTAAAGTGACTTTTTCATTTTTCTTTGCCCCCTCCCAGCTTCCTGGTGGGCCAGGATGGTGGAGTGTATGAAGGGCTTGGCTGGTATAGCCAAGGGTCTCACACCTACGGATACAATGATATTGCTCTGGGAATTGCCTTCATGGGCAACTTTGTAGGTAAGGAGTGAGCATGGGCGGAGGGGTTCTGGGTGAATATTATGAGGAATGCACAGAAAGCATAAGGCAAAAGGCAGCATTGGGGTGCTTGGCACTGCTGGTGGAACATTTTAATTTTAAAGTAGACTGTCAATACAGGATGACTGTCACTAGAAACCCCACCCAGACAAAACGTTTATCCCTACTTCACCATTCCCATTCCTAGCCCCATCTCACTTTAAATCCATGTCCAAGAAAGCATGGGGCAAAAGAGAAAAAAAAATCTGAAACCTTTGATGTTCTATGGGTCAGCTTCCTTGCCAACAATCTGGAGTACACTCTGCATGCTGTGGCATAGTGGTGGATGAGCTGGTGGGGTGTGTGTGTCTTGCACCTACTGGACTTTTACTCCAGGGCTGTCTTTGACTTTCTGAAAGAAACTTTGAGCAGGAGGAATGCGTGAAGACATTAACCTTGTCTTCTTTTTGTACCTGATTGCCACAGTTCGTGTAAATTTGTTGGCAGTAGTGATGGTGGTATGGAGTGGGGTGAGGGAAGCTGGAGATGGAATCTAGGTGCTTGTCCCTGCCCTAAACAAGTATCCTTGCAGCCCTAATGATTGACAGAGTAAATGTGTTTTGCAGAAAAACCTCCAAATGCAGTTGCACTGAAGGCAGCCCAAGACCTGATCCAGTGTGCTGTGACCAAGGGGTACCTGGTCCCCAACTACCTGCTGTTGGGCCATAGTGATGTGGCTGATACTCTGTCTCCTGGAAAGGCTTTATACAACATCATCAAGATGTGGCCTCACTTCAAGCACTGAGGGCAACCTCCCCCCCTTTTGGGGTTGCTCTTCTTCCCATTGGGTTTTGCCCTCACCTCTCACTTTGTCTCAACACCTGTGTCTCCCTCCACTGCCAACCCACCTTGTTCCTTTTTCCCCAGGTTGTGATGAGAATGTCCTTTCCTGTTAACATCCTCCAGCATCCCCAGGTTCCCACAGATGGGCACTCACAGACCTTTGTGTCTGAACCGTGCCTCTTTTCTCTTCACTTTCCTGTCCCCTGAGTACTCGGCTGCTCAGCCAGGTGGTGAGATGACAGGCTGGTTCCTGTCATGCTTGTCTTTCCCTTTTTGTCTGTCTTTTCACCTGGTGTCCCTTACCCTGTGGTTTGGCTGGCAGCTCCTAGCCCTTGTCCATCACCCAGGCCAGGGTACCCACCCCTTTTCTCTGCTCACACAATGACTTGTACGGATTTGTACGCTGCTCTTATTTAAAGCCTATAAATGGTAAGGTTTTCCCATGGAGTGGCTGATTTTTATTTATTTCTATGTCCTCAGTTCCTGAGCAGTGTCTGGAATTCAGTAAGATTTCTTAGATGTTTGTTGAAGAAATGGATGAATTAATGAATGAATTAGTCCTGGCCCCTACTCACTCAGCTAGTTTGCTTCATCCTCTCCTCTTTGAGAAGCCATTCTGGATGGGGCTCCATCCCACCTGCATCTCTCTATCCTATTCTCTCCCAATCCAAGGTTCAGAGATGGTTCTGGTAGCTTTTATGTAATGGGTACTGTGTCTCTATGTCCTATATCCCTGACCCCACAGACTGTCCTGAGGCGGGTATTGTGTGCACCACTATGGCCAGGTCAGGGCAGTGTTCTCACAAGCTTCCCAGTGCCTGCTGCCTACCTGTGCCTGATCCGGCTCCACTGAGTATTGGGTAGTGCCAGGAGCCAGAGCTTTGACGTCCAGGACAGGCCCATCCTTTTAAATAGGGATCAGGCAACACTGCTGTTCAATACAGGCATAGAAGCTGGTTTCTTTTTTCACTGAGCTTGATCTGAAAAAAAGGGAAGGAGACAAGGAAGGAGTCACAAGGAGAAGAAGCCTGAAACATGCGCTCCTCCCACCCCAGATATTTCTTTCCCTTCTTATTTACACTGTGTTTTTGATGTGACAATGTTTTCCATCTCATACAAGTTAGACTTTAATAGGCTCATATGTACATAGCTCTCTGTGCTTCACCAGGTCTCCCTGAGGTCTCACTAGATTGACTCTCCCCACTTGTCATTTTCCCTAAGGTGTCCTGGGAGGTGAACAAGGGAAGGGATGGTTTGACTAGAGTCAAACTGGTCCAGACACGCTTGGTCCAGACCTTTTCCTGATTTACACATCCAGAGGAATGCTGCTTTAGAGAGCTCCTGGGGTAGGATGTCTTTCCAAGGGACACTTGGCCCACCCAGCCCACCCAATATGAGTTGCTCAGAAATGGTCTCATAAAAAGGATTTTGCTGTGGTTTGACCGAGTCCCCCAGAAGTCAATCACTGGAAATCTCATCCCTAACTGGCAAAGACATTGAGAAGCAGGGCTTTTTAAAGGTGACTAGTGCATTAATGTTGCTATGGTGAGGGTGGATTTGTTGTAACAGTGAGTCCAGCCCTTTTGTTCATTCTCTCTCTCCTTCTCACTCCTGTGCATGCTTGCGTGCATGTGCCTCCTTGCTCTCTCATATTCTGCTGTGGGGTGACACAACAAGCAACGCCTTCTCCAATGTGGGCCTCTCTGCCTTGCATTTCTCAACCTCTAAACTGAAGAAATAAACTTGACTTGTATAATTTAGTCTGAGTTACTCATTTCAAGCACCACAAAAGAAACTGAAACATCCACTCTTGATATCTTGGAATTCCTTACAATCCTCCAAAGGAGAGGGTTTCTTTCCTTGATTTAAACACCATTTTCAGACCCCAGGGACTTGTTGCCTTACCGCAACCCAGCTCTTGCAGTAAGCATGTTTTAGACCTCCTGTCTCCACCAACACACATGGAGACTTCCTCAAAACCACAGTATTCTGTAATTGTTGGCTCGGATGGGGAGATCTGAGGCAGCCCATGGAAAGGGAAGACCCAAGTTCCCTGGACTGTCATAGTGAGAGGACTTTTAGAGGTTATTGACTCCCTTGTTTTGCACAATTATAAAAAGCTCAGGCAGGAGGATTGCAATTTTGAGCCTGGCTTGGGCAATTTTTAGCAAGACCCTGTCTCAAAATAGAAAATAAAAAATAGGGATGGGGATATAGATCAGAGAGACGGGTGAAGAACAGGCTGGTTCAATTCCCAGTAAAACACACACACACACACACACACACACACACACACACACACAGAATTTTGCATAATCTGGGTTACTGCTTTTTCTAAGATACTTTTCTTAATCTTAAATATACTATCTAAGTAAAATCAGAACACCCAGCCAGAAGATGCTTTTAAAGCATCCCTTTGCATGCAGTTTGTCTCTGTGTCCTTTGATAGTGAAATTCTTCCTAGCTCCCTTCTCCTCATTTACAGTAGGGGTAACCTCAGAGGATTGTTGTGAGGATTCCATGAATGAATCTATGCAAGGATCTTAGGATTCATGCTCAACATATAGCCTACATTCCAAGGAAGTTAGCTGACATAGCCTAATTAATATTGTCAGCATTGTTGCTCTCTATTACTCCTTTTTGGTTCTGGCAGGAACCATGTGCCTTTGTGGGCACCCAGCTGGGATGCCTGGAGAGTTTGATGCAGGCTGAGCCCAAACCGTGGGAGGAGCAGGGGGAACCTAACATAGGTGTGCAGATCTGAGGCAGCCGCTGGAAAAGGGAGGTCATATATCTTCCAGGCTCCTGGGACTGTCAGGGTAAGAGGATTCCCTTGATCTGTTTTTCACAGTTAAAATCTGGGAGAAAAAGACTCCAGAGTTTTCTTTGCTTCTAGAATAGTGTGTACTAAGCTAGTTAAAGCCCCTATCTTACAGAAGACTGGGCCCAAGGCGGCAGTTCACACAGTAAGTTAAGAAAGCAGGAGGGATTCTGATTGAGGATCCTCTCAGCCTACTGGTGGAAATCAAGCAATGGCCTCTCCTTTCCAACAGAGAAAAGTAAAATATCTTAGGACGCCACGTGGGGTTCTCCTGCCTATTTTCCAAAGAAAGAGCCTTCCTGGGCTCTCTATCCTGATGCCTTCATCCACACCATCCACACCCCCCATCTTGATCTTCATTCTTTTACCTGTTTTCTAAGTGACTTTCAAAGACCAACGCTTCCAGTGTATTCTCCGCTTCTCTAAACCAGAAATGACTTTTCTTAGACCTCTTGTTGGCTTGTCTCTGTCCTCTTCTCTTTCCTCCAGACCCTAGCCTCCTTAGGAGCTGTGGGTACTCCTGGCTGGTTCTACCTCCAGGGCCTTGGGCTGGACCAGGCACGCTGCTGGGGCCACATATGTGCCTGTGGAATGAAAGGCGGGGTGAGGCCCACAGGGTTGGGCGGCAGTGTTCCCTCAGCTGGTGTAGGAGGCTTGCCAGCATTTTCAGGCTGTAGGGAACCCAGCCCACTGCTGTGACTCTTCAGATTCCTCACAGGAATCTCACAGGTTAATTCTCTCTTCATTCCAGGCCATTCATCACTCCCACCCTCTAGTGGCTTCCTCATCAGTGGTGAGATCTGGGGGAAGTCATGTTCTCCAACACCAGTGTGCCCTGCCACCCCTACACCTTTGTGATCTTCTCACAGTGGTGGTTTTAGCCCTGGAAAGTAAATGATTGAGTTTTCCAAGGTTGTGCTTTCCCAATGGTCCATGTGGTAGCATTTCCCCTGAGTCTCTGTTCACCCCCTTCCCTTGCTTCCCACACTCTTCTTGCCTTCTGGACTTTTTCTTTCCACATCTCCGTCTTTTTTTTCTCTAGTGTTTGTGTTTGTCTCTGCCTCCTTCTATTCTCACTCTTTGCCTGTCTCTCTTTTCCTCAAGTTGTGTCACATTCTACCTCAGTGCTCCTCATTTTCTGTCAGCTTTTCTGCTCTGCCTGTGCCTCCTTTGTTCTTTCTCTAAAACACACTAGAGTGAAAGAAATATTGGTAAAAGAGTAGCGGTGGTCATGCAGACCCCATGGACTTGCACAGATCATCTTCACCCATTCTACCCCTGACAATCACCTCTGCACCATGCCCTGGGCTTTTTGGGCTGGGAGAGAAGGAGGAGAGGGGCAGGAAGCCAAGGGCAGGGTAGCTCTTGGAAGGTATTTGGTTTCCAGATACTTACAGCCAGGAAAAGCAGGGCCAGGTTTGTTTCTGGCTCAGCAGGTTCTGCTGAGCACCAGCCTTCAATAGAGCTGAGCTCTGAAGGGAAGGGGTTATTGGGTAGGAGGTGTGGTGGGTGAGTTTGGGTTTCTAAGAGGTGTGGCTGGGACCTCTTGGGGGACTTTCCACAGTGAGTTTCAGTAACAAGTATCTGCCCATGGGTAGGGCTCGAGGGGCTGCCTCCTGGAATAGCTTGAGAGTTCTCTAAGAATACTGCAGCTACCTTCCTTGGAGGGCAGCTGTGGAATTTCCTACTTGCCCCTAGTGCCCAATTCACATATCACTTCCTCTAAGCATCTGCTTATCAAGGCACCCAAATTAGGATTCTCTTGTTCTGTTCTTCATTGGCACCCTATTCATCTGCAGTAATTTATTTATGTTTTTCTCTGTGTGTGCACACATTTCAGCATCTGGCTAGATTATGAGATGTTGGGAACCAAACTTGCCTTTCTCATGCTCTTTCTTGAATGCTGGTGCACTTTTTGGACTTGCTGGATGCCAGCGTCTGGGGAGCAGGACTGTGGTTCTCTATTGGCTTGCCTGGGAGCCAATGGCAAATGCCTAGGTTTGTTCTCATTCACATTCCCACTAGGTGGCGGTGGGAAAGAGCCCAGCATGTGAAGATAAAGGAGGTAGCTGGAAACTGAACTGGGGCCAAAGGAGGTTACAGAAGATTCCAGAGCAGATCTCTGGGTTACTGAAAAAGCTGAGAGTAGGCAACATTGGTTGTCCTCTCTGCATGCAGACTTTGTGCTAGGCACATGAGATGTGTGATTTCATTTAATATCCAAGACAGATTTATGGACCAGGAGCTGCCGTTGCTACTTGATAGCTGAAGGACTTAGAGGGGTTAAGTCATCCTTTAAAGGCACACATAGACTGCATACCACTGCTGAGCTGAAACCCTGTTCCTTTATCCTCATCAGCTGTTTTCCAGGTGTTTACAAGCCTGTCACAGATGTGAAAGGAAGTGGACAAACAGCCAAAAGTCCTTTGTCACAGAGTTCACTGGAGGAATGACTTCCATTGATCCAATAATATTCTTCAAATAATGAAGTGATACATGTAAAGTTCCTATGTAAATAGTGTAGTTCTCATTTCATTTCATAATAACAACAATAGCAGTAGCAGCAACCAAGGCAACCATAGCACAGCAATTTAAGATTGCTTTACCTGTCTGGTCACCACATCACACCATCAACCTCCGCTTCATCACAGCTGCTATTTACCCACGTCTCACCCCCTGACATCCTCACCAAGCTTGTTTGTCAACCTACATGCAGGACTCCAGTTTGACTTGATTAATAATAGTAGTGTTTCCCTGTAATTCAAATCTTTTGAAATCTTTTTGAATCTTGATTTTGTCATCCTTTATGACTCATTGCTCACAGCTTTATCTTCAAATCCTGCATTATCATCCATCCATCCATTCATCCAACCATCCATCCATCTGACATCCACTTGTTTTAGGCAAGGAGTTCAGTGCAGTTTTATGTGAATTACCTGTTCGACTCTCTCAAGAATTCAGCTGCAAACAGGAGGGCACTGCCATTTCCATTTTATAGATGAATAAAAGACTTATGTTGGGTGCCTGTCCGAGGGCTAGAGTATACTACTATTGCTTTGTATGCTTTTTGCAGAGATCTCCCTGAAAGCTGACAATAATCAATTAACTAAAAGCATTTGCTTCTGTTTCTTACATCAGCCTCAAAGACACTAACAACTATGGTCTATCTTCCAATCTCTGCAAGTCTGTGTCTGCTGGAAGGAGAGGGGAATGGTGACTGAAATGCAGGCATATACTAGTGTGTGCACACACTCAATGTACATGTGTGTGTGGTGAACAAGCACCACTGTGCATGACTATCAATCCACTCTCATTATTGAACACCCACAGTCATCACTTATCACCAATATTCTTTAAAATCCCAATCTGGAAATTTCATCACTGTTTTTTACTGAAAGGCAAGAATATCTTTTAACTCTTTCCTTTTTTCTCTCTTAGTCTTTTTACACACATGATGAATTTCACTTTTCAAGTATGCATCTTCTATTATTGTGACCAACTTGCCCCAAGATAGCCCCTTGAGTCTTCTAGTGAACTTTATGCACACCACCTTATTAGTTAGGAATGTAGGGGAACATTGTATTCACATAGGATGCCAAGTGTGACATGTTAGGACTTTTCTGATTGATTCATGGTTTGTGGAGATTAGACAAAGCTTTATGATCCTTAGACTTATATTTGAGGATATTAAAGGTGTGTTGCTACTTAAATTACAGAGAATCTTGGTTGCAATGAGGTCAAGGATACATGTTCAAGATTTTTGGTTTGTTATCCTGTCAAATTTAGAAAATATGGGGTGTAGTAGTGTGCACCTCAGGAGGCAGAGGCAGGAGGACAGCCAAGGTTAGAGGCAAGCTTGGACTGTATACCAAGACCCTGCCTCAAAACAAACGAATCAATCAAACCAAACCAAAACTGGGAAGTAATGAAGCATTGAGTTGCTATGTAAAGGAAAGAGAAAAAATTACCATATTACAAATAAGTTAAAGGATAAAATACTCATCTATTCTCAAACAGAATAAATTAAGAGCAAACAATATTGCTTTCCCTTAGGGTGGTTTTCATTTGGAGATGGAACGTTGGAGGTGGGGAATGGGGAAGGGAGGGGAGTCTGACATGCACTTTTCTAGCTCTTCTACTGTGAGGTCTCACATACTGTGAGAATATTCTCTCTCACTCCCACTTCTTTGCCTGATTAGTTTAGACCCACCCTTCAGTTTTTAGTTCAAAGGTCATGTCTTTAGTCATTCGTAAGAATTTTGTTCAAAAACTTGTCCCTTCCCAATATTGCATCATTTTGAATTGTATTTTAAATTCTTTGGTTATTTAATTTATATATGCTTTTCTCACTAGACCCGCACTTTGTGAATGAGAGGCATCCCCAGGGTATCTCCGTCCAGCTCATGAGTGTCAGGGGCACTCGTGTGTAGCAGTAGTAGCAGCAACTGTTTATGGAATGAATAAATACCCTCTGTATCTTCTTCGGTAAAATAATGGACCAAAATTGGTGATTTGGATATTTCCCAGGTCAGAGATGGTTTAGGGTCTAAAGGTTAGAGTGACAGCCTTAACTCTTAGCCACAGAAGGAAGCAGTTGCAGAAGGGAACAACTGCCTTGCCCTATTCCTCCAGTAGGTGGCACAAGTAAGCTGTCTCCTTGCCTGGGCAACTCTAGTCTGTGTGGAGATGGAGTTAGCAGGAGATGGCCTGAGCCTTCCAAGTGAAGACTTGGTCCATGGCTGGTGCAGGTGCAGTAAGCATGGGAGAGCAGCTAGTGGTGTAGACCTGTTGGGCAGTTGCTGCAGGTGTAGCATCCATGTTTGGTACCCAGCAGAGAGACAGGTTTTCCTGTGACTCCATGTCAGGAGAGGCAAGCCATCTTTTCAAGTTTGCTCCCCACTTCCTCCTCACGACAAGTCTCCAACTCTGTGTTGCTCCTGCTCTCATTGTCCTCAAGTATCGGACAGGAATGGCTCAACTCCTGTCCCCAGGCTTTCTCCCAAGCCTCTATTCTTAGCAGAGAAAACAGCTAATCCGGAGTGTCTCTCTCTACTCTCTGAGACCTTGCATAGGCCCCTGCAGCCACATCCCAAAACCTTCTCTACATTGGCCAAGGGAGGGATGAGCCCCTCCTCTGTTAAGGGCCAAGGAACTCCTTCCCTTGATCCTGACCAGTTCAGGTACCTCTGGGTCCCCCTTCTGAAAACTTGTCTCTTACCTCAACTATTTTCTTTAACACCAGGTTCCAATTTTAACTTGCTATTTATCTCTCCACTTTGTTATCTCACAGACATCCAGTCCAAGAGGAGCTAGGAATCCTTGACATTCCCTCAGAAACTACTCCTACTGGATGGGAAGTTCAGGCCTAGCTGGTGAAACCCGATGATTTAGCCAGAATGAGAACTGTCTCAATAAAAGAGAGGTCTGGGGATGTAGCTTGATGTGAAGGACCTGAACTCAACTTCCAGTACTGCAAACAAGCAAGCAAACAACACCAACAAAGCAAACTAAACAAACAAAAAAACAAAACCCCCCAAAAAACCTACTCACAATTTGCTCCAGGTCAGAGATGGTAGTTCTATTCTAGGAGCTCAAGCCAAAAACTCGGGGCCACTATTGACTTCTTTCTCCCATTACCTTCATTGGGTTGGCTCTACCTTCAAGATATACTCACTATTCAGGTCCCAGTTTGGCCATTAGAAACTCATTCTGGGATGGAGGTATCGCCCAATGGTAGGGTGATGCCCTAGGTTTGATTCCTAACAGCGCGTGTGTGCGCACACACACACACACACACACACACAAGGAAGAAAGTCTTTTAGTTGGCTCTTGTGCCTTTTTTACTTTATGTATGCCATCATTTTATTATTATCATCATCTAGTAGCTTTCTCTTCACCCAGTGACTTTCTCTCTTTTCTCCTATTTTGTTTTGTTTTTCTTTCTTGATTGTTCTTGTTTTATATGAGTGTGAGCACAGTTCCAAGTTTTGTTATTATTGTTGTTCTGTTCTTCTATTATTTCTTCCTTTTTCTTCTCTCCTGTCTTCTTCACTAGTTTCACAAAGTTTTCACGACCTTCTTTTGTCCTCCAGTCTTGCTTATAATCTCTTCCTTTTCTTCTATTTCTCTATTTCCCCCCTTTTAAATTTTCTACCCTGAGGGTAACATTTCCATATTTAGGGCTTATTTACTACATGTGATTTTCTGGTTCATTTTAGATTTTGTTATCTAACTACAAATCTAGCTAAAATGGTTAAAGGTGGCAAATTAATAATTATCTCACTTTGTCATTTTCTTGACTATGTTTGATACTACTGTTATTTCTGATTATACACTTTAGGAAAGGTGATGTAATTATTCTTATCAACTCTTCTTCTTTGTATAACAAAACCGAATTTGCCTAAAGTTCATAATATGAACCAGTGCCTAAGAACAAGGAGGTGGATCAAGTAGGCAACAACTTCTTATCCCCAGGAAATTGAAGAGGTAGGATCTTGCAACAGGCTTAAATTCCAAAAACCATTTATACTTGGAAGGCACCTCTAAGAAGTAGTCATTTCCCAAGGATTCTAAATACTAGCAATAATACAACTCACTGCAAGCATTTATAAGTATTAACCCTGAGATTAAACTAAAAAAAAAATTAGAAGACACTTAAGATGCAACCCCAGACATCCAAATCACAAAAGGCAAACCCAGGGGACAATGAGATGGCACAATCTGAAAGCCATTTATCTGGACGCTCTGAAGTGGTGATAGCAGAAGTAATAAGCCTGATGAACAAGACTGTAGAAAAAAATCAAATCAGAAATACTTTCTCAGCTAACTACAGAGATGGTGACCATAATGAAAGACATGCTTTGTGACTCTAGAACAGATGAAGAAAAAAGATAGAGGAGCTTAGGAAAATTATGGAAACCATGAACATCCAACAAAGGAAATAAATGAAATCCATGAAACAGATTCAAACATATCCAGGATATAAAAAATTTCATTGACAGTATACATAGTAGAATAAACTAATGTGAGGACAGAATGTCATGTATAGAAAACAGTATTGTGGTTAGTGATCGTTAAAAGAAAGATTTCTTAAAAATAACAAGGAATTAGGAGAAATAAATCCAGCAACTCCTAGATGATGTTAAGAAGAATAACATAACATTGATCAGAGTCAATGAAAAAGCAGGATACAGTGAAAATAACATAAAAAGCCTGTTCACAGGATTCATGGCAGAAAATTTTCCAAACAGGGAAAAGAAATTTGATATACAGTTAATGAGGCACATAGAACTCCAATTAGCCATGATAAAAAAAATCTACACCAAGGCATATAATAGTCAAAGTTCCAGAAATTTAGCATAAGGACAGAATATTAAAAGCTGCTGAGAAAAGAAATAAATCATCTATAAAGGAAAGTCCACCAGAATCACAGCATACTTCTCAACACAAGCCTTTAAGTCAAAGAGAGGTTAAAGTGAAGTATATCAAGCCCTAAGAGAAAACAACCTCCAACCCATATTGATGTACCTTGCAAAAGCATATTTCAAAATTGGTAGAGAGACCAATTCTATGACCAAGAACACCTGAGAAAATTCATGAACACCAAACCAGCCTTCCAAAATATTCTGAAGGATATTCTTTCTAGAAAGAGATAAAAAGGATTACAACTCAATGAACCTCAGCAGAATGAATCCACCAGGCAAGGCAAGCAATTAAACAGAGGAGGGAAAAAGGAAGCCAACAACAGGAAAACAAAATGACAAGGGTAAGTCAATATATATTAGCTATAACCATCAATGGTAATGGTCATAATTCACCAATCAAAAGAAACACACTGGCATTGTCTTGGTTACTTTTTCTCGTTGCTGGGACACCCAAAGTGAAGCAAGGAAAGGTTTATTTAACTTACAGTTTCAGGAGATTTCAGTCCATAATCAGCTGGCTCCAAGGTAGGGTGGCATGCACTGAGGCAGCACTTCAAGGCACCAGCCAGAGCAAAAGAGCAAACAAGCCTCTTCTCTATAAATTTCCCTCTTAGACTGCTTTAATTGTGTTCCACAAGTTCTGGTATGTTGTATTGTCATTATCATTCAACCATAAAAACTGTCTAATTTCTTTTTTCATTTCATCTGTGATCCATTGGTTGTTCAGTAGGGTGCTATTTAATTTCCATGTGTTAATGAAGTTCTTGTGGTTTCTCTTGGCATGGATTTCCAAATTCATTGCACTGTGGTCTGATTGTATGCATGGGATAATTTCAATTCCTTTGCAGTTACTTAAGCATGTTCTATGAGCCAGTATATGGTCTATTTTGGAGAATGTCCCAGTGTACCTGAGAAGAATGTGTATTCTGATGTTGTGGGGTGGAACACTTATAGACATCTACTAAATCCATTTGTTCAAAAGTTTGATTTAGTTCTAATATTTCATTATTGATTCTTTATCTGGTTGATCTGTATTTTTGTGACGGTGGGGCATTGGTGTCTCCCAATACAATTGTATTAGGGCTTATTTGATTTTTCATGTCCATTAATACTTGTTTTATGTAGTTGAGTGAACTGGTATTTGCTGCATATATATTTATGATTGTTTTCTCTTCCTCTTAGATTGTTCCCTTTATGAGGATATAGTGACCTTCTTTATCTCTCTGAATCAGTCTTGGCTTGAAATTCACTTTGTCTGCAAATAGAATAGCTACCCCTGCTTTTTTCTGGGTTCCTGTTATTGTTTTCCATCCTTTGACTTTCAGTCTATTAATTTCTTTTTGAATTAAATATGTTTCTTGTATGCAGCATGTTGTTGGATCTTGCTTCTTGATACATTCTGCCAGTCTGTGTCTCTTGACTGGTGAATTGAGGCCATTAACATTGATGGTCATCACTGGTATGTATTGACTTATCCTTGTCATGCTATTTTCCTGTTGTTGATGCTCCTTTATTTCCCTCTCCCTCTAATTGTTTGCCTTCCCTTCTTTTGGAGTTCATGGAGCTGTGGTCCTTTTCATCTCTTTCTAGAATGTCCTTCAGAACCTTTTGGAGTGCTAGCTTGGTGGTCATAAATTTCCTCAGATGTTCTTTGTGGAAGTATCTTACTTCTCCATCAATTTTGAAAGATAGTTTTGCAGGGTACATCAATCTGGGCTGAAAGTTGTTTTCCTTTATAACTTGGAGTACTTCACTACAAGCTGTCCTTGACTTGAGAGTTTGTGCTGAGAAGTCAGCTGTAATTCTGATGGGCTTTCCTTTATAGGTGATTTGTTTCTTTTCTTTAAAAGCTTTTAGGATTCTATTCTTGTGTTGAATTTTTGGAATCTTGACTATGATATGCCGGGATATAGATATTTTTTGATCATTGCTAATTGGACTTCAATATGATTCATTTATCTGTATATCAAATTCTTTTTGTCTACCAGAAATTTTTTCTTTCCTGATATCTGTGAACATTTTTTTAATGTCATTTGTGTATCTGCTGCTTGTTCATTGACTCCAGTTAATATTAAGTTATTCTTTGTTTCATCTAGCAGTTGCTTGATTGATTTCTTATGGTCCCTTGCTATTTTTGAGAAATCTTTCTTTTCCTGGTCACTAACTGCAAGCTTGTCTTCAATATCTGAGATCCTGTCTTCATATTGGCCCAATGTGCTTTGAATATTTTCAGTGGAGTTTTTATTCTGGATGTCTGCTTGAATTTGCTTTATGGATTTCATTTCTTTCCTATGTTGTGCTTCCATAGTTGGCTTAAACTCATATTTTTTTTGTCTGTGTCTGCTCTAATGTCGCTAAGCATGGTGTGTATTTGATAATCTTTGTAGTTGTCTGAGATATTATTTCTGATTTCATTTTTTCCAGAGCCTCATTCAGTTGCTTTGCTGTTTCCACTTCAGAGAGACCTGATGGGGAACTTTTGGATTGTCCTATTTCATTGGCCTCTGGGTTTGCTTTTGATGAACTGGATGTCTGGGGTTGCATCTTGTTTAAACATCTTTTCTTTTCTTTTTTTAGTTTAATTCCTGGGGTGATGCTTGTAAGTTGTCTATGGTGGGTTGCTTTATTGGTAATATTTAGGTGATGATTACTACCCTGAGGTATCTTACAGGTGTAGCTAGTTTTTGGGTTTTGAGTCTGTTGGAAGATCTTACCTCTACAGTTTATTGGAGATGAGAACTTATTGCTTGTTTGGACCAGTCCCTGGTTCCTTGGCACTGTGCCACCATATTTTCTGTGCCCTTAGTTAATCTCAGTCATGGATCATCAGGACCAACAGCTGTTTAGAGCAATCATGTCAATTTTGGCTATGGTGGTGTCTTGGTTACTTTTCTCTCATTGTTGAGAGAAAATACCCGATGCCCAAAACGAAGGAAGGAAAGGTTTATTTCTTACAGTTTTGGAGGTTTTAGTCCCTACTCAGTGGGTTCCAAGGCAGGGTGGCATGGCTGAGGGGCAGCCATTCCTGGCAGCCTGCAAGCAACAAGAATGGAAAAACAAAAGAGGCAGGGGGAAACATATCTTCTTCCCTCCCTTATATAGTATTCTAGTTCCACACCTGGGTGGGTGCAGTACTCACACCACTAATCCCAGCACTAGATAATGAACCAATCACAAATGGTAGATTCAGCCACCTCCATTACTGCATGAGGCTTGGGGGACCTCCTAGACACAGACCATAACAGTTGGTACCAATAACATCAAACAGTCTAGGGAACAACACACTGAACTAACCCTTAATTTTCAACTTTTTTTTTCTGGCACTGGGGGATTGAACTCAAGACCTTGCACTTGCCAGGCAGGTGCTTACACCACTGAGCTAAATTTCCAGCCCTTGTCTTTTTGAGACAGGGTCTCACTATGCCATTCAGGCTGGTCTTGAGCTCACTTTGTAGCCCAGGCTGGTCTTGAACTTGCAATGATCCTCCTATCTCAGCTGAGTGCTGGGATTACAGGCATGAGCCACCGGGCTCAGCAATTTTCAACTTTTAACCATATGAACTAGATTTGTGATTATGTAACAAAATGTAAAATAAACCAGATAATTATATGCAATATATAAGTCCATAATGTGTCAATTTTGCCCTCAGGGTTAAAATTTAAAATGGATTAAGGAGAAAATAGAG
>RJWT010022896.1:0-16997 GCA_004365215.1 Cuniculus paca | reverse complement strand
CTGAGAAGATGGGGCCACAAGCCAAGGAGGACAGATCGCCAGCTGCAACCACAAGTTTCAGGAGACAAGGAAAGAATCTCCACTACTGCTCCCCTCAGAGAATGAAGTCTGCTAGGACCTTGATTGCAAAACTGTGTGTGAGTACATTTCTGTTCTTTTAGGCTGCCAGACTAGAGAAACTCTGTTTTGGTGGACTTAGGAAACTTACACACACAGTAAACACAATGCCTCATGCAGAGTAGGTATTGGTTAAATGTTTTATTTTTATAATGTAAAATTGTGCTTCTTTATAAGAGCTCAATTACACTGCCTTAAAAAAAACTAGAATTAATACTCTCATATCCCTATGCAAGTTGCCTCAGTGGCATAGTGTATCACTAAATTCGTACACCTTTTAGCACATGCATACATGGAACAATACTATCCACCCAGGGAGGAAGTGACCCCGTGCAGATAGGTATCAGATGTCAGTGTACCGCGTATAAATTCATTCATGTAATGCATTAATTTATGTAAAAGGCATTTCACACCGATGTAACTTAATGGAAACTTAACTTACCCTACTAAACTTATTAGCTATAAAATGGACTGTTATAATTTAGAGGCTAGTTGTGCTTAATGTAGCTTGTAGCAACATCAGCTTTAATCTCTAGATGGCACTATGTTATAAGGAATCAGACAGAGATCCGATTATAGTTTTATATAATGGTTTCTGGAAATGAAGAAAAATTTCCTGCTAAAATCTTCCACGCAATTTTATACAGTCAGAATGAAAGTTTTATTTTACTAAATTTGAAGAGGTTTCTAATGCTCACATTACTGTGAGATAAGGAAGGACAGTAGAGATACTGAGTCCCTACAACATGCGAGCCAACTGTAAAAATGTATTAGACAAATTTATTTTATTTTTCATTATTTTGCATATGTTTTGTTAGAAAATGTATAAATGACAAATGACTTGGTTCTCGGACTGTCATAAGAGCATCCAGTTAACCTTGTACTTTATCATTGATAGTTATGGTTGAAGATTCATAACTTACTCTTTAGTTTTGCTTAAATTATAAATGAGATGACACATTTACTCATAATCCTTATTATTGAAATTCTGCCTTTGGTCTCAATAGAAAAACGACACAATTTTGTGTCACATTTTTCTTAATTTTTTTTTATATTCCTGACCTCCTTTTCGAACTTTTTTTTCTTTAAGTTGCCAGTGTTTGCTAGGTATTTTTAAAAAGTTCTTTTAAGTTCACGAAGAATTTAGTATTTAGGTTTTTCTCCACTTACCTATGTGGTAAGTGCTATTAGTCAGTTAGTGATCTGTCATCCTCAGCTTCTCCTTTTTAAGAGAACTTTGATTCATTCTTAAAGTACATTTTTAATTTATTGTTTTGTGTTTTAATTATGTATATATCTTACCTTTTCCACAAGGTTACACATCCCTGGAGGGAAGGTATCCTGGTTTACTTACCTACATGAACATGGTGTATGCTTAATGATTACTTACTGAATTACTACTTACGCCTTATTGAATTTGGTAATGCACACTATGACTTGATGCAAAGAAAAAAGTAATGGTTATTTTGTGCTCCTAAATAACACTGCACACTTCACTTGTTATAGTACATATGTTGGCGTTTCCTGGCTTGTTTCCTTGTCTCTGTCACTGACTTGTAATTACATTGTAAAAGGACAGGAGCAATGTGTGTCTTGGGTACACTTCTGTACCCAGCAACTTGCACAAAACTGCTGCATTCAACAGGTTAAACACCTGTGAATGAGGGTGGGGGGGTGGATGACTTTGGGATAAAAGAGCAACCTTTAAATTATTTACATTACAAATACTTGGGGATATTTATTATGTGACAAGCATTATGTTAGATAAAAGCAGTAGATCATCGAACAAAGTAAAAATTCCCTTGCTCCTTGGAGCTTTCCTTCCGGTAGAGTAATGGCAGTTAAGTCAAGAAGTAAATACATAAGAAAACCATGTGTGACATGAAAATGCAGTAGATGCATGTGTTAAAGAATGGTGAAGGTGGTTCTAGCGAGGACTTTCTGAGGAGACCCAGCTGAGGAGAGGTCTGAGTAAAGTGAGGGAGGAGTCTGTATCGATTTCTGACAGGAGATTTCCTTTAGGGCACAGTAAATATAAAGACCATGCAGCAGAAACTTGCCTTATGTTTAGGAGCATGAATGAAGCTGGGGTGAATGAATAAAGGAAACAGAATGTGGTTGGAGACATAGATAGAAAAGTAACCTGATCTCAAGCAATGAGAGGCCTTTAAAACCCGGCAAGGTCTTTGGATTTCATGACACATGGAAAATCTTTGGACTAAGGTGGTGGTGTTGGGGAGCCCAGGAATGGTCAGATTTGGTTTATCTTTCAGTTAGAGCTGCCAGAATACGCCGATCAACTACGTGTAGTGTGAGGGGTAATGAGGTATGAAGTTGCGATTGTAATGTTTTTGGTCATTGATCAGGAAAGTTAGAATGTCATTTATTGAGGTAGGTAAGAAATGAAATATAAAGAGTAGACATGGGGGTGGGGGGATTTTCTTTTAAGGTGGGAAATATATGAGCATGTGTGTGTGCTAATGACAATGATCTTTTAGGGTGGGGACATTTGAAGATGTAGAAAAGGTGGTACAATTCCAGGAGTGTGGCATGAATTGTTGAGAAGGGCTGTGATCCTATAGGACTAGTAGAGTTGCTTTAAAAGGTTTACCCCGTGTGCACAGAAGGAGTATAAGAATATACAGGTAAAAATGGAGGAAGATTGGTCATGGAAGTTCTCTTCTGTGTTAACCAATTGATCATCAAGTATATAATGTTTGCGAATTGTTGCTGGAAACTGCAGAAAAGCCTAGAGTAGCCAGTAGCCTGGTGTTCTGAAGTCAAAAATATTGAAGTTGAATTCCAAATTCTCCACTTAGCAGTTATAAGGTTATGGAGAAATTACTTAAATCTTTAAGTTTCATTTAGAAGAAATCTTTTATGAGTTGCATTTGCAGATTCGTGCTAAAAGTTTACATGAGTTATTTCATCTAATTTTTATAGTGTGTGTGCAGAGCAAGTACAGTTTACCCCCATGTCTTGCTGGTGAAGACACTAAGTTTAAGGGAGTTAGTTGTATAGATCTTCATTAAGTTCACATATCAAAAGAGTGGAAAAGGTGAAACTGTGCCAGGGAAGACAGACGTTTGAACTCATACTCTTAAATACTAACTTATCTTATGAATACACACCATGAAAATACAAGACCTTGAATGAACTACCTGACAGTGTCTAAGCCAGCTTTGGGTTTCATTCACCATTCTGTGATATAATAATGATAGGTAGAGTTCTGTGATGGTCTTTAGGACTCTGTTCTCTGATATAGACACCCTGTGTCTTTCTTGGAATTGTGCATAAGTAAACTGCAATTATCCAAGATTTCATTTTCTGTGTTAAGTAACCCCATAGTCAGCTGTGATCTAAAAATATTAAATACATAATTCCAGAAATAAAGTTTTAAGCTGCAAGCCATCATGAATAGTATAACGAAATCTTGAACTATCCCTGTGCATCTTGGTGAAGACATGAGACATCCCTATATCTGGTATATCTGTGCTGTATACATTACCCTTCCATTAATAACTTGTTAACCACATCAGTTATTAGGTGGGCTGTTTTGGTATCACAGTACCTGTATCTAAATAATCTTTATTTCACTTAATGATGCCTCCAAATTGCAAGAATATGATACAAAAGAGACACTAGGATATAAAATATGGAAAGAAAGATTAACCCTGGCATCATGTGATAATACTGCAAAACATAAGAAAAAAATACTGCTATCAGGTTGAGTACAATCTGAGGATTCAGGCATCTACTGGGGTCCTTGGAAAGTATTACCTCACATAGGTCCAGAGTTTCTGTTCTTTGGCTTGGTTCTTATATATGGCATAGGTGACTTTAAAAAGGAAGTTATCCAGTTGAAACTAAAGTAATTATATGAACTCTTTAAATCTGAGATCAAGGATTAAAAAGAGAGATGTCAGAAACAGAGAAGTGGTATTCCAGCAGACAAGGGGAGACCCTGCTGGTAGGTAACCAACTCAGAGGGAAGGCAGAGAGGCAGACTCTAATGCCATGCACACTCCAGCAGCCCTCGGGATGCTTCTGCCCCAGGTAACCAGCAAGGGCTGGGAAAAACCAAAGCAGGCCCTGCTCCAGAGCACTCAGTTGTCACCATTGGATACCTGTGGTGAGCACTGGCCAGGAAAACCAAACAGTTATGCTCCAGAGAAATTGTAGCCAACGTAGGAAGTGCCTGTAACCCCATGACCTGCTCGTTTGGAAGAACCCAGGAAAATGTCAAGACAAAGAAGCAAAAGGTAGTCCCTGGACTCCAACCCAAGCAGAGCAAGTCCAGGAGATGAAAATATGGAAGAGATCAGGAGTC
The DNA here is from genome assembly GCA_004365215.1 of Cuniculus paca. NCBI lineage: Eukaryota > Metazoa > Chordata > Mammalia > Rodentia > Cuniculidae > Cuniculus > Cuniculus paca. The sequence goes on along the minus strand of RJWT010022896.1, from coordinate 12,550 downwards.
ACACACCTGAAGTTTCTGCAGTGATGGCAACTGAAGTAAAGAGAAAACTCCATGACACTATAAAAGAAATTAGAATGGAAATACTATCTCAGGTAAAAGAAGGAATGAAAGCAATAATAAAAGAATTGCTAAGCTTCTCTAAAGAAGACATAGATAAAAAAAATAGAGGAGCAAAGGAAAATGAGGGAAACTATGAATGAACAATATAAGAGAGATTTAGAATGCATGAAACAGATTCAAAGAGATATCCAGGAAATTAAAAACTCCATTGAAAGCTGGCCAAATCACTTGAAAGAAACTGAAGATAGACTTTTAGACCTTGAAGACAGGTGTACAGCTTGTGATCAAGAAAGGAAAGATCTCTTAAAAATAATGAGGAACCAGGCAATAGCAATTGAATGACTGCAAGATGATGTGAAGTAAAATAATTTAAGACTGATAGGTATCAATGAAGAAGCAGGGGTCAACACAAAAGACATTAAAATTGTATTTACAGAAGTACTAGCAGAAAACTTCCCAAACATGGGAGAAAGACATGCTATTCAGATAACTGAGGCATATAGAATTCCAGCTAACCATAACCAAAGTAAATCTACACCCAGACATATAATAATCAAGATTCCAGAAATTCAACATAAGAACAGAATATTAAAAGCTGTTTGAGAAAAGAAACAGATCACCTATAAAGGAAAACCCATCAGAATCACAACAGACTTCTCGACACAAACCATCAAGTCAAGAAGAGCTTGGAGTGAAATATTTCAAGACCTGAAAGAAAACAACTTCCAACCCAGATTAATGTACCCTGAAAAACTATCTTTCAAAATTAATGGAGAAACAAGATAGTTTCATGACAAAGAACAACTGAAGGAATTCATCACTGCCAAACCAACCCTACAAAGAATACTGAAGGACATTTTAGAAAGAGGTAAAAAAGACCATGGTTCCAGGAACAGCAGCAGAGGGGGCTCACCAAGTGGGACAGACAATAGAATGGAGAGGAAAAGTACACAGCCAATGGCAGGAAAATAGCATGGCAGAGATGAGCCAGTGCACGTTGGCCATGACCATTAATGCAGATGGCTTGAATTCACCAATAAAAAGAAACCCAGGCAGAGTGAATCAGGAGACAAGATCCATCAATATGCTTTATCCAACAAACACATTTAACTTAAAAGGGAATTCATAGATTAAAAGTCAAAGGAGAGAAAACAATGCTCTATGTGATAGGGAACCAGAAAAAACAGTAGGGGTAGCTTGCCCATCAGCTGCAGAATGGAAAGGAAAGATATGGCCTTTCTATTCAATGGAAAGCTACTCAGCTATAAAGAAAGATAACCTTGAGACTTCTGTAGGTAAATGGATACAACTTGAGAGCATGCTCATGGGTAAAAGGGTTCAGAGTCACATGGGTGAACATTGTATTGTCTCCCTAATATAAGAAACTGGAGAAATTAGTGGGATCCAAAATACAAAATACAGGTTGTGAAGGTGAAAGGGAAGATGTCTACGGGGAAGGCAATGGCCATTGTTAATCTATTATTCTGTTTCGAAGCCCTGTATTGTTCTCATGGTTCTAGGTTTTATTGTTTAGTTATGTTTGATTTTATTATATTTGATGGCACGGACAGATAATGCAAAAATACAAAATGGATTATAGCAGCCACTATTGATTTCCTATTATTTTGTTCCAAAGCGTTTATTGCTTTACTTGTTTTCTTTTGATTAATTTTATTCTATTTTGCTTTGTTTGATTTTTGTTATGTGTGATGGTATAAGCTGCTACTTTGAAGATAAGATGTATCATAGTAGCCTCTGTTGTATTCCTATAGTCTTGTTTGAAGTCCTGTATTGCTTTCATTGTTCTCTTTTGATTGGTTTTATTCTATTCTGTTTTATTTGATTGTATTATACCTGAGGGTATGGGCAGTTATTTTGAAGATAACAAGAGGCATTATGGTAGCCATTATTGATTTCTTTTCATCTTGTCTTGAAGTCTTGTATTATGTTCATTGTTTTGTTTTGATTAACTATTCTATTTTGTTTTGTTTGTTTTTATTATGTCTGATGATATAAACAGCTACTTTGAAGATAACAAGATGCATTATGGTACCCACTGTGGTATTCCAACTACCTTGTTTTGAAGTCCTGTATTGCTTTCATTGTTTTGTTTTGATTGGTTTTATTCTGTTCTGTTGTGTTTGATTTTATTATGCCTGATGGTATGGGAAGTTATTTTTGAAGATAGGAAGGGGCATCATGGTAACCATTGTTGGTTTAGTTTTATTTTGCTTTGAACTCTTGTATCACATTCTTTGTTTTGCTTTGATTGAATATTCTGTTTTATTTTGTTTTTGTTTTATTCTCTTCAAAAAAAAGAAAGAAAAGAAAGAAAGAAAGAAAGAAGTTAAAAGGATTGGATTTTGAGAGGAATATGTAGTGAGGGAGATTTTTCCCATGTCTAGTTTTCAAGATGAAAGAAGCTGTGTGTCTAGGAATGTGTATGATCTGTAGGAGCTGAGAGTACTCCTTTGCTGATAACCAGCCAGGGAATATGGACCTATCCTATATTCACGAGGCATTGAATTTGTTCAGTATCCCAAATAGACTGGATGTAGTTTTGTCCTCACAGCTTTCATTGAGAACTCAACATTTGGCCAATACTTTGATATCAGCCTTGTGAGATTCTGAGTAGAGAACTCAGTCACACCTTGACCAGACTTCTGACTTATGGAATCATAGCTAATATGTGGGATTGTTTTAAACCACCATCTTTGTGGTAATTTTACATAGTAAAAGAAAACTGATATAGTACTTCAAATATCATTGTGATGCTCAAGTATCCAGAATTCCTTATTAAGTATCAAACCATTTCCTTGACAGACATTAATCCTGGCATGGTGATGCATGCCTGTAATTCCAGCCTTCAAGAGGTGAGGCAGGAGGATTTGAGGCCAGCCTGAACTGAATCACAAAACCCTGTCTCAAAAAGACCAAAAAAACCCGACCAAACAAAAAAACAAACAAAAAAACAACTTTAATTTTCAGTCAGCTTTGATTAACTTGAGAATCGAGATAGGAAGTGCAGAAAAGCCTCAATAAAATTGCTATTGGTCTTGGGAAGTTGAACTGACTCAGAAGAAGGCCCAGATATGAGGAAGCTATGAGGAGGGGGTATGTTGGTAACCCTCAAATGACCTGGGGCGGGGAGAGAATTGGGTGGATATGGAGGATTCCTAACAAGTTTAGACCACTGGAGAATCTAACACTGAGTGTAAAGGGCATTCTTTCATTTGTATTCCCTATTGTCTTTGTCTTTAATGTAGTTTTTTTCTAATTACATTTTAATATGTTATTCAAAATCATGGCATTTTGCTTGAGTCAGTGGCTCTAGAAGTCAATGTGTCTTTGCTGATTGACAGATTGATAATGCCTTCAAATGTTTGGTGCATTCCCATTTCCTTTGTTAGCTCCTTATTCTACCTCTTCATCCTCTAGTAATTAGTTAACCATCACGAACTGTAACTTGGCTGTCCTCAAGCCCATTTCTCAACATTGTCATCAGAACCTGCCAATATTCATGCCACTTCCTTGCCATAACTTCTCAGGAGTCTATCTTGCTGAGATCTTAGAGTTGTAGCACTAATTTTTGGTGTAGCTCACTTCATGCATGAGGAAACTGAAACCAGAGAGGTACATTTCTTTTGTCAGTGTGAAAGTAAGAAAGGGGGAAATGAAGCCTAAAACATAATTTCTTGATTCATTTCAGTCCTTTTTCCAATACATTGTTTATGCTTCTCACAATGACTTCAGGGCTTTTCACCGCTATTTCCCACCTGACCTCACCATCCTTACTCTCCTCACTCTTCACTGTGCACTGTCCATTCCAGACAGACCATTTCCTACCATCTTGCAAATATGTCTGACTCATTTTCTTCCACCAAGTGGATTCCTTCTCTTTTCTCCATGGCCTTTCATAGTTATGGCACTTGTGCTGGCTAGAAACCCTACCTACACAGATTCTTGCATTCTCTGAGCTCTGTCGCCATTCACCCTTTGCAGCACTCATTTCAACAAAAAACTTACACATCCCCTTATTTGGGGGTTTTCAGCAACTGTGTCATCTTTCCAAGATTATTATATGTTCCCAGGTGATCCACCCAAGAAGATTACACATTCCCAAATGTTACCTATAGTTCCTCTTTCATTTGTAGTTAACTCCATGTCTGTAGAACATAAATAAATAATACATTGAATTAAATTAATCACAGCATTCCTCTACTCTGTTTACATTTTAGATCGACTAATATATATCACAGGTAGAGTAGGCATCAGGAAGTGAGTAAAAGGAGAATTAGGCTAAAGGTTGGGTCTCATGGTTGGCCTTGATCTTGAGATGATTCCTCTCCAAATCAGGATGTTAGTTCCTATAGCGATGTTTATCTTTGCTACATATTACATTAGTCCATGTGCTAGCCACATTAATCGAACACATTAGATGACTAAAATCAATGCAGAAAAAAAATTTTAAAGGGCTCTGCTACAACATAGATTCAATTATTCTGGGTAAATATCCTATCTGATTAGATGCCCTATTGTATTTTCACTTGAAAAGTGCTCTAATCCTCAGCCAGTTAATTAAAAATCTATTTTCAGCCTCATCTTTTTCATTCAAACAAATATGCCCTTACCACATTGTGAACAATTTAAATTTTAGAATATTGGCCCTTCGAAAACATGTTGTAACTTAATTATAATAAATTCTGTTGCTTTAAAAACTGCTACAAATGAAAACAAATCTTTTCCACATAATAATTTCTAAAAAGGCAAGAAAGAGACCAAAAAGGTCAGTTGACAAATTACAATCAGTCTGCACTAGGGTGCTTTTGTACATCATTCAGCATCTCTAAAATGTAAAATGTAAAGGAGTTTTGTTGGGATTTAAGACTTGAGGACTTGAATTCCTACCCAATTGTAATAACACAGTGTAGCATTGTGAGTTCTGATTCATGTAAAACTGATCAAAATGTTATTGAATATTCCTTGTCCCTCTGCCAAGTCTGAATGTCTTCTCCGTGATCGGAATATTTGGATCTTGCTGTTGTTCATTAATGCTTACCTCACATTCCATTCGCAATCATTATCTATCTTTCTCAGTAATTAGCTAATTATATTTCCAGATAATTAGTTTAATGAAAGTGTGGGTAGTATGCAGCAAGAATCTAAGTGATATTGCGATGACCTCGACATGTAGATTAAGAAAAAAAAGGAAAGTACAAATAAAATAGTAAGGAGTGTTTACTATATTATGTATGTTCAAAAGATTGTGTGTGTGCTTTACTAAAATATCTCAGATGAGCTCTAGGAACATTTTGGGTTCTGTTGTTTCCTGTCTGTATACATAGTATTTGTGATTTGAGAGATGTGAAATACTCGTTTTAAGCCATTGGCTCAGCTTTTAGTTCCTATAGCTGCAATGCTTGTCCTGTTTATGGATTTCTTAGATGAAAACAAACACTGAGAAGTCTAAGGATTTGATGTGAAATAATAGTAGATGAGTAAAACAACTTCATTAACTTTATGATAGCCATACTGTGGTGTTTCTCTACTATAATGAAAACTAGTTAAATTGAACCTAAAACTAAATGTTTCTGTATTTATAGGCATGTATCAGGTATATCTTTGCATGTGGCACTCTTCTAATTGCTATGGAAGAACAATAATATTGGATGTGTTTTCTACCTTTGAAGAGGCTGCTATTATCTCTTTAATGGCAGCCATAAGAATGCACCCTTTCAGAATACAATTGTTCAAAAACCTTTGCTGTCTATTCTGAGGTCTATCACTGCTGCATTTCCTGCAGATTGTTGTCTGTCAGTGACTGAACACAGCTGAGATACGAAGGCAGGTCTGTTTCTGAGGAGAGTCCTAGGACAGCCAATTTTGACTCAAGAACACTGTGCGTGAGTACCGCTGGACTTCCTCTGACTCCTTTCCCAACCTTCTTCTCCATTCTTCTGCGATTAGATTTACATGGCCTTTCTAAGAGTCTCTCAACCTTCTCCAGCTATGTACTTCTCCTTTTTATTTGCAGGCATTTCCCTTCAGGGAAACCTCTGCATGCTTAATCTTGTCTTGACATCTTTTCCTTGGAGAACCCAGACTAACACATTGGATGATGAAATCAAATGTACTCAAGGACATTAAAAACCATTTTATCAGAAAATAGAAAATAAGAGGGAGAAAATAAAATAGTTGAAGGGGGTCACAAAAATGACAGCATACTTGATTCAGGTAGCCAATGGGAGGACAGTGTAAAAGTTAGCATGCAGAATGTATTTTGGGTACAGTAAGCTGCCTAACTGAGTGAACTACAGAAGAACTAAAGACACATTTGAAAGGTTTGTTGAAATCAGACTACAGAGGACCTTAAATGTCACACTGAGGAATTCGGCTTGTCTTTTTTTTCCTTTACATTCTTCCTGCAAATGTGGCAGCAGAGGCCTTCAAGGATTTGAGAAAGCTAGAACCAGCTGGTGCTTTCTCTCACATATTCTCAGTGGGAGAAGCATGACTGATGTCTGGTGGAATTCAGTAGCCCGGGAGGAAAGCTGTGAAAAGGGGTCTACTGCTAGGCTGGGATTTGGGCTCCTAAACCTCTGTCGTTTCCTAATGAGCTTAAATATACTACATATGTATGCAACAAAGATTGCTTTTGAGACTCAGGTTTCAGCTCAGTATCAAGAACAGGCTAAGCGGGTTCCTTCCCTTTGTTCTAGAAACTGAGTTAAAATTATCAGAAAGAGAAAAAAAACAGCAGTGTATGAAGGATTGAAAGAGTTTGCCTGGTGTTGTAGTCAGTGCTTTGTAAGGAGAATAAGACAATACGGAATACAAAATATACAGTCTAATTTTGTAATAGTCACCCAAGAGGTAAATACAAGAAGTGCAGGAAATCTGTCCACATACTGAGACCTAGAAAATCCAGCAGAAGGCCTGGATCCCATGGCAATAACTTGCATGAGTTCAGCTGGAAACCGAGAGCCCACGACAACTGGAGGCCTAGAACTCACAACAATGACTCATGCAAGTCTGTTTCATGGGTCTGCGCTGGGAAGGCCCAAGGTCAGCAGTGGAAGCTAGAAAATCTATGCCAGCAGGGTGAAGGATCTGTGCTCGTAGGTTGAGGGTTCTGCACTAGAACCAGGAAGTGACATTCAAAATAAGGACCAGGGCTCCCCCAAAAAGTACCACAGCCATCCTCAGGGACGAAGTCTCGAGCTCCTCCATTGATGAGAACGACCGAATTCATATCAGGAAGCCAGCGTGACAAGCTTCTCCAGGAGATTGAACAGCACACATCTTCCCATGCACAGCCAGGAATCAATACTCAAAGTAAGGACCAGAGTGCCCCCAAAGTGAACCGCAGTCATTCTCAGCAAGAAAGTCCCAAGTTCCTCCGATGATAACAGCTGAGTTCATATTGGGGAAGCCAGCATGGCAAGCTCCTCCAGGAGAGACAACAGCATCAAAAAAACCCAACAGCTCCAAACAACAACACTCACTTAGGAGAACCCACAATGCTACTCTTTTCCTTACTACTTCTCCTTTTTATGCTGGCAACAGTCCTTAGGTGGACCCTATACACTCAGCACCATGCTGATTCAGTTCAGCTGGTGTTTAAGTTGACCATCAGTTTTCAATTCACCACACCTGGTAATCCAACACACGTTTTGCTTGTCAATGATAGCACTGAAAACAAACCAGAAGTCTAACACTAAAAGCTGAATTTATGACCTTTGCTGAGTAATCAGTTTGTTTGACTAGACTTTTGTTTTTTTATGGCCATAAGGTTTGGGTTGAGTAGCAATTGCACTACTCAGATAGGGTGAGGGTTCTTCGGTGATTGGTAATCTCTACTCCAACCTAGTCCAGCATCCATTCCATGATGTGAATTTATAATCCTGTCCAGTGTTTTAGGCAGGATTTTTAGTCATTACACCAACCCAATCTACATTTAAACCCTGGCATTTTAGATCTTGCCCCATTAATATTACAAACTTACACTAGTTTTTATAAACTCATACCAGCTCAGCCACAAGGGCAGTGTGCTTTTTGTTTGGGGCTATTGTTTATGTACATGAGTTAAAATAGTTGAAATGGATTAGATCTCAGGGAACTTTCCTGAAATATTTTTATCTGTTTAAGATAGAAAAGGTGCCACTTTCTAAAAGGCACTAAGAGGATTAAAGTGGCAATAGAGGATTAAAGTGAATTTCTGTGCAATTAGTGTTGGGAACAATAGCTTGTAAGGTATCGCTGCTTGGAAAAACCTGAGCCCCATCTTGCTTTACAGGCGATGAGAATGGTGAAGGGTTACTTGGAAACGTGTCTAGTAGAAAGAACTGTACACTCCACTGTCACATTATATGAGCCTTGGTCTAGGTTATGTGCGATCTTGTATAACCTTCCTCCAAAGGAAAAAGCCTGTATTGAAAGCCCACAGGAGACACCCACTCTGTGTCCCTACCATCAGGCCCTCGAATTTGGTCTCCTTAGTCATTGCTTTGATATTGCAGACCAGTAAAGTTTTTCTATAACGTACCAAATAATAGACATTTTCAGCTTTGTGGACCATATGATCTCTGTCACAACTACTTAAATTGGCCCTTGAGGTAGGAAAGCAGTATGCATCATGTAAATGAGAGAGCATAGTTATATCCTAGTGAAACTTTATTTACAAACGCCCATGGTAACAGGATTTGGCCAGCAAAGATAGTTTGCTGATGCCATCATGGAGCATGAGGGAAAAGACACATTTACCACAGCATTCCAAGTTACAGCTAAATTCTCCAAGAATTTAAAAATGATACAGAACTTGAGACACCTTTGTACATTTTCCATCTCTGTTTAAAATGTAAATTTCTCCATATTTTCTCCCAGAAAATTTTGCTTTCTCTCACTCCCTCACTCACTTATGAACCCTTGATCAATTTTGTCCTCCCTGAGCCTGTGTAGTGTTAGCCTTAATACAAACTTGGTTTTCTCCTTAAACATACTGCTACCCATATTCTGTGTAGGTGGGCGGAACATCCAGAACAGATTCCTACAGTCACCTTTTAATGCCCAAGGCACTTCAGCTATCCACTTGTGTGGTTACACCTGTTACCTCTTTTGGTGTCCCTATGCCTATTATTTCCAAATTTCTACTGCAGTTATTTTATTTCTCATGCTTCACAACTTCATGATATCCATACAGAATCCTAATAAAAGCACTCAAACAATATTAGCAGAACAGAATTCCTTGTTTTTGTTCCTAAATTTGTTCCTTGTTTGTTTTATCTCCTCAGAAAATGGTGTCCTTTCCCTTGTTGCTTCCATCCCAAGCTTGTAGTTTCCCTCTACTCTTATTTCTCATGTCCTAACCATTAAAACAGACTCCAGCTCTCACCTTTTCATTCTCACCCTGTATTTATACCCTTACCTTCATCTTTCTTCTGGGTCACCAGAATGACTATTAGCAACCCGCTATCCCTGCCCTTTACCCTACCCAGTGTACACATTGCAGCCAAAACCATGTTTTAGGCATAAAGCGGGTCACTTCTCCACTTTAATCTTCTGGCCTAAAAATGAGCATGCTCTCTTTTTCTCTTAAGTTACACACGATATGGATTCTAACACCTGACTTGCTTTCTTATTATTTCTCCTCACTCACTCACCACAGTGTCATGGCCTTCTTTCATTCCAAGCTCATTCCCCTTTCAGCTTCTTTTGCTCCACTCTCTTCCTGAACTGATCTTTCTCTTCATGGTGCAAAGCTGGATGTTTCTTGTCCTTCAGTTTTCAACTGAAATGGTATCTCTTCTCAGAGCATAATCACTCACCGTATAGCAGCCACTCTGTCCTTCTAGATGACCTCATTATTTTTTAATTCTTTCTCTGATATTTATTACTAACTTTGCCATTTTTTTAATTTGTCATACGGCTCCTCTGGTAGAATGTGAACTTCATGGGAATAGACTGCCTATTTAAATTTTTTGGTTCTTCAGTCAATTGATGCATCACCCTTTCTAATTTTCTGCCATTCCTTTGGTCACAAATGATCTTGATTATCATTTCAGCAACTTTCTGGCCAATTGTCCTGGCCTCTCGTCATCCCTGGGTGACTCTAACTCATACTTTCTTTGTGCCAGTATCCTGCATGATAAGACTTGTTGGAGAAAATTACATAACCAAAAAGATTGGTACCATTATTACTTTACCCTCATCATCTCACCTACACTCTCAGTACCGCCTCGCAATTTTAATACATTTCCCAATTGGCTCATGGTCCTGTGCTCACAATTAAACCCCACTGCCTCACTTTTAGCCAGTCACCTCGCCCCATTCCATAAAAGAGTTCCAAGAGAGATATCTTTCAAATGTTCACCACCATGTCTATAGATCTTCTTTCCACTGCTCCTGTCTTAGAAAAGGTTATGCCTTTTTTTTCTGCTTGGAACACTATCAACTTCCCTTGTCAAAACCTTGTACTGTTAGTTCGTTTCTACTCTGTACCGGAAGTGTCTCTCTTCTTCCCAGCTCACCCTCACTCGTCATTCTTACAAGTTGACTTTTTTCAAAGTTCCTGGTATCTCTGAACCTCCTCCTCTCCCATCTCTGTCTTCCTCCTCCTCTTTCTCTTTCCCCTTATCCTCCCCTTCTTCCTCTTCCTTCTTCTTTTTTCTCTCTGTCTCTCTCTTTTTCTGTTTGTCTTTCTCTCCTTCATTCTCTCTCCTGCTCTCTCCTCCTCACTCTCATTCTGTCTTTCTTTCTTCTCTGCTTCAGGGTTTCTAACACATTCTCCTGACTGCAGAATTGCCTTCTCCTCATTCCACTCCCACCCATGTCATCTAGTTGATTCCTATTCCCTTCAGATATTAGCTTGGATGTCAGTTCTGCAAAGTGAGCTACCAGACTGTTTTAGGGCCCCTATTATTGCTTCCAACACTGTCTGATCTTCTGCCTTTCTGTCCCATAGCTGGTATAACCACTTGCTTAACATCTATTTCCTTGATTCACAGAAACTCCCCAAGGGAATGGGAGGGTCTTGTTCACCACCTTGTATTTGAACCTAGCACAGTGCCTGACATAGCATTCACATTCACCTCATGGATATTATTCATGGAATGAATAAATGACTGAATGAATGGATGAATAGAAGGCAGAAGAGGAGTAAGGGTAAAAGAAGAGAAATGAAGAAAAAATGAGGACAAATGAAGTAAGAAAAATCTCACAAAGAAAAGCACACACTAAAGTTTGTGGCAGATTTTGTCAAGAGATCTACATATTTCATACCTTCTTTCTTTAGTAATGCCCCATGGTGCCCAGCAAGGTCCTCCAGTCCTATCTAGTGCATTATCTGTGGGGCTAAGCCCTTCCATGAAGACAGGCTGGACGCATGCTGGCCCCACGCTACTGGCCTCCTCCAGTCTCACACGCCCGATGCACCAACTCTTAGTCCTGGTGCCAAATGGGTCTGGCGCTGACTCAGATTCTTCTAGTGGAGGAGGCTGCTGTGCTCTCCTAGTGGTTATAACACGTTTTCTAAATGAAGTTTTGGTTGGACCATGGCTTAGTTTGGAGAGATTAGAGTTTGGAAGTATACACTGGGATGACAGGAAGAAATTGCAATGTATTAAAAACAAAATGGCAATGATCTATATTAGAACAGTGAGAACTCTGACTTTGCATTGTTAATCATGTGTATACACTCGGATATTAACATGGAGTTTAAAAACCACTGAAACTAGAGGACTTATTCAAGCAGGTGTGTTCTTAAATGTTTCTATCCAGTGATAGGTTGAGAAATTAAAACAAATTTAAAAAGCTCTTAGTTTTCTGAATAATGAGAACACTATTTTAAACAGAGGAAGGAAAAATTAAAATATCAGTTTACTATTTTAATTAAAGTTAAAAGAAAAAATTCTTTAAGAATTCAATTATAGAACCCTTTTAGATAAATGCTATGTGAATTTGATTTTCCTTTTATAATCCTCACCATGTCACATAAAGAGTAGCAGATGACATAAGCAGATGGATTTGTGTTATCTGCTACTGCTTAAAACCTTCTCTAACATTTTTTTGGCTGTATTCATAAACATAGGGTATGGTAGAGCTAATTTAAATCTGTTTAAAATCCTCAGTAGCTTCTGTTAAATTTTATTTTAGTATGTTATAATATGGCGAGGCTTTTCTGTCTATTATGGACAATATTCTACCCAATAAGGTCTAAGATGTATTTTAATACTAGGTAACTATAAGTTTGGAAAATGAGGTACATTTTTACTTGAGCTTTCATATTGATGCACATTCCTAAAGAAATCATTGCTTTTAGATGGTAATTTTAATTCATGGAGGTAAAAACGGGAGAAAGGTATTGGAAATATTTTTAATTAATATTTTCTATGGTTTTTACAAATTTTAAAGCATTTTATTACTACTAATTTCATTCCTTACCTTTGCTTTGGTATATTTATAAATGTTTTTCACTTGAGCAAACCACTCTCTT
>RJWT010022895.1:0-17049 GCA_004365215.1 Cuniculus paca | reverse complement strand
GAACCAAAGTAAGTCCAAACTCCAGCAGGGCAAATGTTAAGTCCTGTAGCTGTGTGTCCAGCATCTAAAGCAATCTGTGGCAAATTGTGAGCTCCAAAGGGCTTGTGTGGTTTCACCCCTATGGCACTTCTAGTAGTCACCAATTCCATGGCACCTCTCTTGTGCTGGCTCTGCTCCCCCATTGCAGGTTTTCTTATATCATCCACATTTTTGGCTTTTCCAAATTTCTGGGGTCTCCATTCTGGCTTCAAATTCACAGCTTCACACACCGCCCTCTCAGGGGTGCACTGCCTGGCCTTCCAGGTCCTCTGAAATTGGGGTGGAAGCCTCTTTAACCTCAGAACGTGTGCATTCTCCATCCACCTAAAACCAGTGTCATGTAGATGCTGCCAAGGTCTGCTGCTTGCTGGAGCAGCAGCCAGGCTTTCCCCTTTCTTGGCAATAGGGGTCGAGCACCTGGATCACTGGGCACTCGGAACCTGATTGCGACAAACAGATCTTTTATGTCGCTGCCATTTTGGAACCTCATGTGGCCTCTGTCACCATTTTGGAATGTGGCACTCTGCAGCTTTCTCCCCCTGGCAAAGTGTTTTACTTTTGTGTTCTGTTTCTTTTCAGCAATCAAGGTTTTAGCTCTATCTTCACAGTCCACAGCTTTTCCACAAAACTCACATTTTAAATCACCATGCTGGGCTCCTTGCTCTTGATTTCCAACATAAATCTGGCTAAAAGCCCCCAACAATAGCCGTGCCACTGCCTCAACATTTGACTGCCTTGAAATTTCTTTTGCCAGATTAATCAGGCCACCACCGTTAATCTCAGTCTCAGGCAAAGTCTCTGGACATGAGGAGAATGCAAACAAACTTTCTGTCAAGCCATAATACACATCGTGTGGAGTCCCACACCCAGTGTAGTCCTTCTTCCCAGCAGAAACCTCCTGAGCCTGGTCTTTACCAGCAGGCTTTTTATCAGCCCTCTGGTCTTCTGCGCTCTGACCATAATCTCCCCTACAGAACAGCCTAAGCTGTTCCAGGGCTTCTATTTTAGGTGACATCTCTGAACCTTTCCAAATTCTTCCTACAAGCCATTCCCAAAGGCTCTTGAACCACATGGTCAGGTACAGTCACAGCAATGACCCCACTCCTGGTACCAAATTCTGTTTTGGTTATTTTCTCTCATTGCTGAGACAAACACCTGACACCCAAAATGAAGCAAGGAAAGGTTTATTTAGCTTATAGTTTCTGGAGATTTCAGTCCATGATCAGCTGGCTCCAAGGCAGGTTGGCATGGCAAAGGGGCAACACTTCAAGGCAGCAGCCAGAGCAAAAGAGGGCAGCTGTTCATGGCAGCTGCAAGCGGCAAGAGCGAACCGTGCAAAAAGAGGAAAAACACGCCCCCATTCCAACCTTGTATTGTATGTCGCCTCCACCCCTGGGTGGGTGCAGGACTCACACTGCCAATCCCAGCACTAGATAAGGAGTCAATCACAAGGCTAGATTCAGCCACTTCATGACTACATGACGATTGGGGGGGCCATCTATATACAAACCATAACAAAGTGGATATTTACCCAAGGAACTTCTGAATAACTGCTCTTAGAAATCACAGGACCCAACTGCATTAAATGAATATAGTGTTAGTGAAACAGTAGGCACGTTGAACAAAATAGCAGAGACAGTAATATACATTCATCATTTATAGATATTCATAGCCTGATGTGCACTGGGGGTTCTAGACCCTAAATGTCTTGGTTACTTTTCTCTCATTGCTGAGACAAAATACCTGACACCCAAAATGAAGGAAGGAAAGGTTTATTTAGGTCACTGTTTGTGGAGGTTTCAGTCCATAATCAGCTGGCTCTGAAATAGGGTGGCATAGCACAGGGGCAACACTGCAATGCAGAAGCCAGCAAAAGCAGCCAGAGCAAAAGTTGGGTAACAAACTTCTTTTCCTTCCTTATATGCAGTCCAGGGCAGATGTAGCACTCACAAAATCTCTGTGCCCTCCACTTGCCCAGGATGAGGATATTTAGGATGAATCCTGACTCTATGCTGAGTCTCTTATGTAAACTTCTAAACTCAAATAGACACAATGTGTCAATCATAGCAATCCACCCCTTGTCCACTTGGCAACCAGACACATTTTTTTAAACCAGTTTCCATACACAAGACATGCTTATTCTTAACATTTTGCAACTTGAACATTATAACACAGCTTAACAATCCTTAAGAACCAGCATTAAGTCTATCAACATTATATTACATTAGAAACATAACATTTTGTCTTGGCCCCCCAAAGACTCATGCACATCCCTTTATGCAAAAGGCATTTAGTCCATCTGCAAGACTTGCCACCATCCTAACAATTTCAGCATTGCTGAAAAGTCCAAGTCCCAGGTCTCCTCCGAGATCTAAGGCAAACTCTTAGCTGCAAGCCCCTGTACAAATGAAAACAAAGTTAAACACTTCCAACATACAATGGCACAAGACAAACATTTTCATTCCAAAAGTTACAAACCAGAGAATACAAAAGACTGGGACCAAAGCAAGTCCAAATCCAATAGGGCAAACATTAAGTCCTGTACTTGCATATCCAGCATCTGAAGCAATCTGTAGCAAATTGTGAGCTCCAAATGGTTTGTGCAACTCTACCCCTATGGCACTTCTGGTGGTTGTAGCTTCCACAGCTTCTCTCTGAGGCTTGCTCCTTGCAGCTGTCCTTAAATGATCCACATTCCTGGCTTTTCCAAACTTCTGGAGTTTCCACTATGCCTTCAGCTTCATACTCATAGTTTCACATACTGCCCTCTCAGAGGCACACTGCCTGGCCTCTCAGGTCTTCTGAAATCAGAGTGGAAGCCTTTTCAACCTCAGAACTTTTGTGTTCTGTATGCACCTAAAACCAGCACCACATGGATGATGCCAAGGTCTGCAGCCAACTGGAGCAGTAGCCAGGCTTTCCTCTCTCTTTACTGTAGGGGTTGAGTGCCTGGAGCACTGAGCACTCTGAACCTGATTGTGAGGAACACACTCTATGCTGCTGCCATTGTGGAACCCTGTGTGACCACTGTTTGCCATTCTGGAACATGGTGCTCTGTGGCTTTTGTCTCAAAGCAAAGTCTTTCACTTTTGCAGTTTTCAGGCTGCAAAGGTTTGAGACTTGCTGCTTTTTGTGATGCCTTCAGGGCATCTTTTCTATTCTGTTCCTTCTCAACAGCTTTATTGGAATTTACTTTCTGGCCAAATTCACAATGTTTGAAATCATTCTGTTGGGCACAACATATACCTGGCTTAAAGCCCCCAGCAATAGGCATGCTACCACCTCAACATTTGACTGCTTCGAAATTTCTTCTACCAGATTAATTAGTTTACAACCCTTAATCTTAGTCTCATGCAAAGTCGCTGGACACTAGCAAAATACAAACGTTTTGCCAAGTCATAACATACATTGTCTGGAGTCCAACAACCCCAATGCAGTTCTTCCCAGCAGAAACCTCCTGGGCCTGATCTTTACTGGTTTTCTGGTCTTTTGAGCTCTGATCAGAATCTCCCATATAAAACAACCTAAGCCTTTCCAAGGCTACTCTGAACCAAACAGAAACAGTTCATGGTCTTTGAAATTTGAAATGTGGATTACTCCTATCTTCTAGGCCCTGTAGGTTCTTAGAAGTTTCAAGATAAATATGTTACACATTCCTAGAACATTTTTTTTTAAGATAGGGACTTGCTATGCATTCCAGGTTGGCCTCAAAATCATGGTAATCCTCCTGCCTCAGCCTCCCAAGTGCTAGTATTACAGGCATGCCTCCTCATGCCTGGCTCTTCAGAAATTTAGATATTTTGATTCAGTAGGCCTGCTGTAAAGCTTTAGAAAAAAGTTCCAGGGTGATTTCAACATAGTAGTCTATAGATTTTTTAAAATAGATCTTGCCTTAGGAATACTTGAGAAGTTTCAGAAGCAAAATATTTAAGAGGAACCTTCGCAAAGTGAAACTCAGGAACATCTCTTCATTTAAAAAACTCATTCTTAGAGCTGGGTGTGGTGGTGTGTGCCTGTAGTCCCAACACTTGGGAGCTGAGGCAGGAGGATCACCAAAAGTTCAAGGCCAGCCTGGACTACACAGTGAGCTAAAAAAAGAAAAAAAAAATTCCAGAACAACCAACTAACCTAGACCACATAGCAAGACTTTGTCTCAAAAAAAAAAGATATGCTTTTGTTAACTCTTTTTTTACAACTTAACAACTGTTTGTGCTTGGTTCAGAGTGGCCCTGGAAAGGCTTAGGTTGTTTTACATGGGAGATTCTGATCAGAGCTCAGAAGACCAGAAAACCAGTAACGATCAGGCCCAGGAGGTTTCTGCTGGGAAGAACTGCATTGGTTGTTGGACTCCAGACAATGTATGTTATGAGACATGGTCTTGATATGTAGTTCAGGTTGGCCTTGAACTCACTGTGTAGCTGAGGCTGGCCTTTAACACACCGTGATCCTCCTACCTCAGCCTCCCAAGTGCTGGAATTACAGGCATGCACCACCATGCCCGGCAAAAATGTACTTCTTATATTCTCTTTATTAACTCTCTTAATGGTGGCAGCCTAACATTTTAAACTAGTTTAATTCTGAGTTAGTATTGTGCAAAAAGTCAATTTGAGAAAAAAGTCCTCCAGAAATTCTCATCAATTTTACTGCCAAAATATTAGACTTTGGAAGCTTTGCCTTTTTTTTTTTTCCCGGATATGCTAGGATATCCCAATTTTGGTGGTTGTTTTAATAATTTCTATTATTAGCACATAATGAGTGGCTTGGAGTCTGGCTTTGAGTTGTATTGGTCCCTAAAAATAGAATTTCATGTATTGGGTTTGTATTTTTTTTTTTTTTTGAGGCACCAGTGATTGAACTCATGACCTGGAACTTGCCAGGCAGGCATTTAGGCTGCTGAGCTAAATCCCTGGCCCTGGGTTTGTATCTTTTAGGGGCATGGTGCTCTCCCGCCAAAGCCTACCAGGAGCACAGCTATGTTTGCACAGGCAGACCTCACCCCAGAACTATGGGGTGACTGGGTGAGAAGGTGTTGTTAGAAATTAACACACATGAGCTGGGCTTGTGTTCGGTGATTCAGGGGAGGGCGAAGATACGGTCTTCTGAATTGGATGGTGGAAGAAGACAGTGACAATTCTATAGGACTTCCTGATTGTTACTACTTGGACAATGTTCATGGTCTTCTGTGTTCACTCATGACTAGGAATGGTCTTGTTTTTGACTCATTCTGGACACAAAGGCTGTGGCTGATGATGGTAGTCTCTGTAAAATTGTTTACATTTAATTGGGGAAAAGCAGTGTAGTGCAGGTTCAGCCAACTCCAGGATGAAAGGGCTTCTTTTTCTCTTTTTCAGGGTTAAATAACAATAAAGGTAGCCAGGCATGGTGGATATGCCATGCCTTTGACCCCAGCCTTCTGGGAGGCTGAGGCAGAAGGGTCCCAAGGTTGAACCCACTGTGGCTAATTTAGTGAGAATTGTCTCAAAAAGGCTGGCAATATGTGAAAGCCTTAGGCTCAATTCCCCATAATTGTAAAAGGAAACAAAAAGTAATTACTCTTATACATGTAAATGGGATCTAGACACATTCAAAATATTCGGCAGTAGACAGAAGTGGACAGGGCTGAAAGACAGCTCTGTGTAGGTGAATAATTTTGACGTGAACCAGACTACCATGAACAGCTTCTATTTACTGATCACCTACTAAGTGCTTACTGTGCAGTAGGTGATCTGCACACACACGACTTTACAACACAATCCATTTTGGTCAATCCGGTTACCCAGGTTAGAGGACCGTCAATAACAGCCTCATACCAGGAGTGGCGCTGCATGCCTGTGACCCCAGCACCATGGCATGAGGCAGGAGGATCACACTGGAGGAACTTGCAACTTAGCAAGGCCTTGACTCGAAACGAAATATGAAAAAGGGTTGAGGAGGTAGCTCAGCGGGAAGACCCTGGATTCAGCCCCCATTACTGCAAACAAAACCAAACCACACCACCAGGAGGAGCCTTGCTGTCCTTAGGCGGAAGAGCTGGGACGTTGCTGTGTTGGGCCCACTTGTGACTTCCTCTATTTCCACTGCCCAGGAGGGCTCTCCCCAGAGCCACAGGTCTGTGGGTGTCGCTATGGAGACCTAATACCTGCCTGGCAGGATTTTTCTGAAACTCAGTTGCCTTCCCACATCTGAGAGCGCGGGCCAGGGGAACCGGCTCATGGTACAGAGCCACAAGTTTCCTTTCTCTGCAAGCGCAGATGGTGGACTGGGGGAGGCTGGGGAGCGACTCAAGACCGCTTAAATGTCCTGGTCACAGAGAAGTCATGCTGGAAGAAGTGAAGAAGTTCCAGTGTCCTAGAGTCAAAGATTTTAGAGATCTAAGAGGGTGTCAAGATCATCTCTCAGGAGGAGGAAAACCAGGCTCGGGAAGGCGCTTATCATTTGCCCCAAGTCACACAAATTATTGTCAGGTCAAGGGGATTAACCAGCTCGTCTCAGTTCTGGGCCCTTGGTTTCCCGGATCAAACGGCTGTGCTCTCGTGGAGTCCAGATTAGAAATCGGGGCTCTCTGGCTCCCTGATGAGGCCATGGCTGTCCTTGCAGGCTCGGGGATCACTGCTGACATTTCAGGTCAGAGGCTGCGGGGCCCTGCGCTTGAACTTCACCCATCCGCAGGGCGGGCGCTCCCAGTTGTTGCGCAATCTTGCAGTTAAAAAGTTTCTCAGACTGTTGTATTCAGAGGAACTGGCAACGTGGCAAGGTCAGCTTTTTTCTCCCTGCTTTTGTTTTTTGAGGCATGGTCTCTCTATTTAGTCCAGGGTGGCCTGCAGCTCATGGCAGTCCTGCCTCTGCCTCCAGGTGCTGGGATTACCAGGCATGCGCCACCAGGCCTGCAGAACCTAAGCACTTTATTTTATTTATTTTTTCTGAGATAAAGTTTCACTGTGTAATCCAGGCCGGCCTTGAACACATTATGTAGCCTAGGGTGGGCTCGAACTCACAGCAATCCTCGGACCTCAGCCTCTCCAGTGCTGGGATTACAGCCCCCAAGGTTAGAGAGTCTAAGCTTTTTAAGTACCGGGTCCTGAATGAGCACCACTGAGATCCACCAGTACGAGCCGGGGGCGGGGCGGGGCGAGCCGGGGGCGGGGCGGGGCGAGCCGGGGGGCGGGGCGAGCCGGGGGCGGGGCGGGCCGGGGGCGGGGCGAGCCGGGGGCGGGGCGGGCCGGGGGCGGGGCGAGCCGGGGGCGGGGCGAGCCGGGGGCGGGGCGAGCCGCGGAAGGAAGAAAGGAAGGGAGGAAGGGCGGGCGTCCGGGAGGAGGCGGCGTTCCAGTCTGCAGCTGCGCGCCCGCGCCATGGCCGCGCGCAGTCGCGGCACCGAGCTCGGTAAGCGGCCCGCAGCTGGCGCCCCGGCCGTCGCGCCCGCTCTGGGTGCTCCGGGGGTTCTGGCCCGGGAGGGAAGCGCGTCGCCGGGCCGGGCGCGACCCCGAGCAGAGGCGGCACCCGCGGCCTCACTCGTGGGCGCGCCGACGCCAGGGCTTTTGCGCCCAAAGCAAAGTAGGAGTTCGTGTTTCCACCGATGCATTCCCGTTGTGGCTGCCGGGTCGCAAGCAAAGCAGAAACAACCCCAGACAAAATCAGACCCCCTCCCCACGTGCCACGGTGTTGTGCGGTGGGGGGCTGGGGGGCTGGGGGGCCGCAGGTCCTTTGGCCCCGACCGGGTCCCCGAAGTGGCCGTGCGGGGAGAGAAGGCGTCGCGGCCCAGTGCTAAAGTGTGACGTTGTAAATTGGGCGTGGTTTTTAGATGTTCGCAGAAGTTTAGGAAGGTACCGATGTTATTCTAACGTTTTTCATCTTACTCGTATTAATTCAAATACTACTGTCAAGAAAACTTCGCATTTCTTAAAAATGTGAAGCATTGCTAATTCAGACAGTAAAACCGTGATAAAAACCTAAGGCTCACGGTTTTAAGTGTGCAGCGTGGCTACCTTTATATCCTGGATCTCTAATTCTTAGCTGTGTGATTTAGGGTGAAGTAATGATTCTGTGCTTAAGTGTACCTTGTAACATAGTTCTATAAAGGTACTTAATTGATCACATGGTTTGGAGATTAAAAGAAAGGCTGCATGCCGTGGTTGATACATTGGGTACCTGGGAACTGTTCAGCAAATAATAGTGTGCCGGAAGATTTTAGGGGCTAATTTTGGGGGGGGAAATTAGCTATAAATTATATATTACACAGGTGTTTTTGTCTGGGAGTTTTCTTTTTTTGGTTTTTTCGAGGGGGAGTCTGGAAGTAACTGGTCGAGTTAGTGTAGGGGTGTTTGGAACTTGGGATTGTCCCTTTAGCGTCCCATAGTGCTGGGGTTACAGGCTACGCCGTCATGCAACGTCCTTTACGTCCTTTAAAAAGCAATGCATGTTTATTGTAGAAATTTTAGAAAATGTCAGCGCAACAAAGACTGTGTGGTTGTTACTCATCTAATCACTACTGCTTATAGTTTAACTTGCTGTGTATATTTCCAGTTCATAGACTTTTTTTTTTTTTAAAGAGGTGCTGAAGATTGAACCCAGGGTCTCAGGCATGCTAAGTAAACGTTCTGGCACTGAGCTTAGTTGATAGTCTTCTTCTTTTCTTTCCTTTTTACTAGGAAGTAAGAGTTCTTTTGAGACTAAACCTAACTCTCATGATAAAAACCCTTCAAGGGAAACAGTCTTGTAACAGCATTCGGACGTGTGAGGGACGCTTTTCCACATAGGAAACAAACTCTTGAACTTAGTATTAGAGAGTGGTTCTAGCATTCTGAGATTTGCGGTGTCCTCTGGGTGATTCTGGGCTTTCAACTATCTAGCAGTCTGAGAACGCTCAAGTCTGAAACCGCTGCCTGCGTTCTGTGCACGGGGGTGGGGGGGGGTGCCGCACAGTACTATATTACCGTTATGCCCCCCGCAATCTATTAAAATGAATGGGCATTCTTTATTCTCCTAGCTTCTTATATCCCAGGCGCTTAGCAAGTCACTGCCACACAGACGGCCCTCAGAAATGTGTAGGACGAGGGGATGTGTTTGGAACTAGTTCTTGCTTGTGGGCGCGTGAGCTTGTGTGTGGTCATGTGCAGAGAAACACCGTGATTTCTTTTTTCTGAATATGATTAAAGTTCAGTTTTGTGACTTCTGTGTTTAAAGTTGTCTCAAGAGGCTTCTGAAGGATATAGACCTGTGACTTCAACTGTGATTATCTTTGGAGACATTCAGAAAATGGGAATGTTGTAATGGGAGACATTTTAGCTTGTCCCTGCTCTAGATCTGTCTGAAAGCTCTTGTGTACAAACATGAAAATTTCAGAGATAGCTAAGAAAAAAAAAACAGTAGAAAAACAGTAATTGAAAATTGATTTTTAACTGGAAGGAGATGGGAGCAATTCTATGGATTTCCAGTAGTGTAGCGAGTTAACGAGACACTGTTTTAGGTACATAGTGCTTATTGGAGTCATCAAGGACCTCGATAAGTGTGATGTGAAGACCGTTTGCTCTTGTTATAGTTTAGATCTAAAGTGTCCCCCAGAAATCTCTGTATTGAGAGGTAGGTCTTTCGGAAGGTGTTTGGATCATGGGGGGTGCTATACTCATGAGTGGGTTAGTCCATTGATGAGTTCAGGGATGATGGTGCCAATCACAAGTTGACCCTAGTTGGATGAGAGGTTCCTGGGGTGGGGGTGTGACCTGGAAAGGGTGTATTCCTGTTTCCTGGCAGCTGTGGGTTGAACACCTTTTCCTGTGCCATGCCCCTCTGCCGTTCTGTTTTATTACCATAAACCACATCTTCACCATGGCAATTTATTTCAGAGGAGATGCAGGTTAATCCTGAGGAAGAATGGCGGCATCCACATTTTGGAGGATTATGAGTAGGTTTGGGGATCAGTGAAGTTTTTTAAGCAAAGTTTTCTCAGCCCTCCTCTGAGACTGCTTTGCTTAGGTATGGGGGAAATCAGGGAGCCAATCTAGGTGTTCAGAGTAGGTGTTTTTTTTTTTTGGTGTTTTTTGGAGACTGAGTCTTGCTATGCAGTTCAGGCTGGCCTTGAGCTCACTTTGTAGCCCAGGCTGGCATTAAACTCAATCCTCCTGCTTCAGCCTCAAGAGTGCTGGGATTACAGGCATGTGCCACCACACCTGGCTCAGAGTAGGCTTTTCTTTATTTGTTCAGTCTCTCTTGTTTTGTAAAACTCTAGCTCTCATTCTCCAGTCTTTGGCTTTACTTGAGCTTCCTGTGTATAAAAACCAATTGTGTCTCTTCATGTGTTTATGAGGTAAAAGCATCTAAAATAAAATATTGGCTAATTTTATTTTAATGTAGGATGACATTTTTGTGTTAGATTTCTAAATCTGAGGCTTCGCTCACTAGTTTCTTGAACAATCGAGCTATAATCTCTTCAGTTGTAAACAAGGCTTAGACAGTTTAAGAAATCTGTGGATTTCAAGTGAGAAATAACCTGATTATCACCTTGTAAGGATCGCCGTTGTTGTTATTATTTATGAAGACACAGGACATTATCTTGTCTTTGGGTTATAAGTCAACCCCTAGTTAAATAAATTTTTAAAAAATAGGGTAGCCTATTCTTCACTAGGTGACATGAAAATTTGACTATTAATTATAGCTCAGGTGGTAAGGTGAAGTTTAAAAATTTGTAGGTTTCTGCAGGGAATTTCTCTAGTGGATATAACTTGAGATTCTTTAGATGATAAAATTGATTAATGTGTTTTGTGTCAAATCCAATATATTTTGTCTTAATGCTTAGCATATATATTCAGTTGTCCCTTGGAATCATGGGAGATTAGTTCCAGGATGCCCTTAGATACAAAAACCTGAATATGCTGAAACCCCTTATATCGAATAGCATAGTATTTGTATTTAACTTAAACATATCCCTCTTGTACACTTTAAATTCTCTCTAAATTACTTGTAATACTTAATATAATATAAATGCTATGTGTATATTATTATACTGTGTTGCTTAGGAATAATGACAGCAAGAAAGTTTTGTGCATGTTCAGTGCAGATGCAGTTTCTTCCCCCAAATATTTTGCACACACAGTTGAATCCATGGGTGTGGTACCCGCAGGTATGGATTACTGGCTGTGTAGTTCTTAGGCTTCATAAAATAGTTTCACAAACATCTCCTTTAATTCCCTTAGTCATCCTTGGTGGTAGAGGTTATTCTCATTTTATGAAGAGAAAACTAAGGCTCAAAAGCAACAGTCTCGCTTAGTGTCTTAGAGCTAGAAAGAGTCGAGGTCATCATTCAAATACAGGATTTGTGAGATGTTTTTTTACTCTTTGCTTTTTTTTATTTTCCATTGTACAGACTTAATTTTACTTTGTAGTACTTCCTAAGAAAACTTAAAGACTTATGAGAACCAAAACAGTATTTTTTTCTTTTTTGTACTGAGGATTGAACACAGAGCCTTTGTGCTGAGCTGCATCCCGGGCCTGTTTTTAATATTTTATTTTGAGACAGAGTTTTGCTAAGTTGCCCAGGCCAGTCTTGAACTTGTGATTCTCCTGGCTCAGTCTCTCAAAGTGCCGAGATTGCAGGCATACACACAGCTAACTGTTTATACATAGAAAGAGTGTGTCTTTGCTTTTTCTCTCACACGTGTATATAATTCTAGTTAGAGAAATAGTTTAGTAGACAAGAAATGTGTAAAAGTTAAATTTCCATTGCTGTGAAAAACAATTTAAAAGAAGGAAAGATTTATTCCAGTTCATGAATTCAGATTCAGCCCATGGTCACTTGGCGTTATAGTTTTGGGCTTGTGACAAGGCAGAACACTGTGGTAAGGAGCACATAGTAGAGCAGCTGCTCGCCTCATGGGGCCTGGGAAGCAGAAGGAGGGAGAAGGGGCCAGTGTCCCCATACCCCTCCAAGGGTGGTGTTACCAATGACCTTCCTTTCACTGGGCCCTGCTCTCATCTCCAAGTAGACCATCAGCAGGGGGCAGAGACCTTGTTCGGCCCAGAAGCCTTTGGAGGACATTTAGGATCCCAGCCATCATAAGGAGGTTACAAGCAGGATATATTCATTAAAAGAAAGAAAGCTTCGGTCTGAGAAAAAGACAGAAGGGGTCCCAAGTGGGTTGCCAAAGACTCTTTTCTAGGGACTTTTATAGAGTAAAACCATGAGGTGAGATGGTGAAAACCTGGGAACTCACAAGGCAGATGGGCGTGAGGTGGGACAGAACTGTGGTCAACCAATAAGATTAATTGTTCAGGTAAAATTGACCAAATCAGGGACAAATGGGGAAGTGAGTCACATAGCAAGTGGGCATTCTTTATGGAGCAGTGACTCTTCCTGTAGGGGGTTGAGGTGGTGGCTCCTGACTTCCTCAAGGTGGACATACCTATTCAGAATATCAATCCCTGCTGTCTATACTTAGGGTGTGGTTGCATTTGTTTTGCCGTGTCTTGAGATCTGGCCCACAGTGGAGGGTGTCTGTTTCCTCCAACATCACAAGACATCTGGTCCTCTGTGTCGGTTTCCTTGAGGTCCTGGCCCTGTCTGACTGCCTATGTATAGTATTTCTATCTAACACAGCTGCCTATAACAGGATTATATCTTGAGCCACAATGCATAGCTCAGTCCAGTCATTTTGTAAAATTTCCTCAGTTTCTATGCACAATGTGTTTTCACAGTTGTGCCTTTTTGGCAGGAATACCACAGAAATGGCTCTCTGTTCTCATTGCATCTGTTGGTAGTGCATGATTTGTGTTTGTCTCATTATGGTTAATGTTTTGATCACTAGATTAACCTTTGTAATGAATATGTACTCTGCTGGTGGTTCTTTGAAACTATTTAAGTATCTTGTTTCTCTGCATACTTTCAATTTACTTTGTGTTTATTTATATTAATGTGTATTTGAGATTTCCTATTTTCCCAATGAATTATACTTGCTACTATTAGTATTTATTTTATATTCAAGTTGTTTTAGATATTTCTAATGGTAGCCTCTTTGAGATGCCATTTTCCTAATAATTAAAAAATTTCTTTCTGATATGCCAGGTTCCTGGCATATCTCATAATTTTCCTCTGCACTGGAGTCCACCAGTTCTCCAAGGAGGATTTTTTTTTTTCCTGCTGTGGATAATGATTTTTAGAAGCTAAGCTAAGATTGCTCATGGTGACTAGGGTGTCTGTTCCCAAGCCCTTTGGTTGGCAGAGCTGAAAAACCTTTCCATGTGTGCACATCCACACATGCATGCATGCGTGTAAACATGCAGCATTTCTATGTTATCAGCCTATTCTCTCTTTCTCTTTCTGTATGTATAGCGAAATCTAAGGGTTCACACTGATTACTTTCCATTCTGATCTATCACCGCTTGATTTATTCTAGTGTTCTCCTTTCCTACATTTGAAACACTCTGCATGCACTGCTGCCCACATGGGTTACCCCCTGTGCTCATTTCCTAGTTGTCTGTGGTCTTTTGGGGGCTCCCCCCACCCCACTGCTGGCATGGGAGTGCCCACATCCTGACCTGGTTCAAATGCCTGTCTTGTTCACCTTCTCCTTTATCTCTGCTTCAATGCTTTAGGGCAATAGGAAGGGATGGGGAAAGAGGCCTGAATAAATTTTTAAAATTCATTTTTATGTGCGAATATTTTTAAAACCTTCTGTGGAGTTCTGATACTCCTGTACTTGTTGGTCATGGTCGTGGAGGCCAACGGGACCTCACGTGGCCTCTGCTGTCCTGAAGCCCACTCCTGCCAGTCATCACACGCATCCTCATAAAACACGTAACGGAACATGATAGGAACAGCAAAGATGAGTTCACAGGCCATCCAGAGGAGGTTATTTTGGAAAGGACATTTCTGACAGGGAATGATTTCTGCAAAGATGCTGAGCAAAAGCAGCCAGGCATATTTCATTTAAATAGAGGAACCTCATTTTCAGATTTCAGCGTAATCGTCTCATTATACCATAATGGCTAAGAGTCATTCTCGTGAAGAAAGAAAAAAGGTTGTGTTCTATGTATATCGCATACACACAGTAATGTGATTATGTCTATTTTTTGACTTTAAATAGGGCATCCTCTTATGAAGGCTTACTTTTATTCTACCTTTGAAGTCTTTTACCTTTCGCTTGTAAGCATAAGTGATGAAACTATCTTATTATTCTGATGCTGTTTTTGATATATAGAAAAAAATCCATAAAGTAATCATCTGGGCTTGTTGTGTAATTAAATAATTAAAAGGCCTCCATGGTGCCTGCTAAGTTAAAAAACATTTTTTTTCCCCCACAGCATCTGAACTCTATGGATTTTAATTATTAGGAAGGAAGACAAACTTCAAGCACTCATTTAAAATGGGATCGCTCTGCCAGGAAAGAAAGGCTAGCGAATGAGATAGCAGACAGGGCCCTTGAGGATGCGATTTAAACATATCACTAGAAATTGTTTAAGTGGAGAGTTCTGGCCCTTTTAAAACACTGTCTGTCACTGGAGGATTGGGTCACCTTGAAATGTGTTCATCTTTGAGTTAAAGGCATAAAAAGGCACTTTGAAAATTTCCAGTAAACTTTGGTGTGTGTTGTGTGCGTCTACGGATGTGCCTCTCCTCAGCCTGCCTCAGCTGTAACAGTCAGTTCCCTGGCAACCAAAGTGCTTGCAAGAGAAGGATAAATGTTTAATCTCAGCGCCAGCAAATGGTACAGATTTTTTAAAATGTTGAGACACTTGGGTTGCAACTTCAGCTCTCTTTGTGAAGTCAGACTTTCCTCCCCCAAAGCAATGCCTGAGATAAAAGTAGCTGCTGGTAATTATTTCCGAAAAAGGCACCACTTAACTGGTGCCCTGGTTCTTTTGAAACTTTGGTAATGATGTCATGATTGTAGTCTTTAAAGTCTGGAAAGATATCCAAATTAACTGCTCCTAATCGCGATTCCCATAATCTTTTCAGTTGCACACTTCTTGGACACTGTGTGTCTGCAGTTGACACTGTCTACAATTTGACATTGAACTAGGTATCTGGCATGCTTAAGGTATAGCCAGAGACTCCTTATCTTTGATGTGGAGATACTTGAATAAATAACACTTCTTATATAGATTTTAAATGCTGTTACGTAAGAAAATCTAAGAGGATCCACATTTGTATAGCTACCCCTCTTTCCTTTAACATACCAGAGAATTTCATAGCAGGAAGACATCTTAGCAATGAATATTACACCCTTCGGTTACACAGGAGTAAACTGAGACCTAAGGAAATTGAGCCTGTAGTCACATGGCGTGTTAGAGACAGTCCTGGAATTCAAATTCAGAATCTGATTTAGTTCAGTAAGTTCAGTTACCTCCTTTTCCACTAGCATCAGAGTCTCTTGAGATGCTTGTGGAAATGCAGACTCCCGAGCCCCAAATGGCTTTAATTATTTGCACTGTGGGATGAAAGCCAGGAATCTGCATTCCACAACTCTACAGAAGATGCTTGGGAACACTTGAGATTCAGAACCCTCAGTAAGGATGCTGCAGAGTAGAACCAGGTTAATTAGGGATTCTGAGGATCTTTACTGTATGCGCGCATGTGTGCATGTATGTGTGTGTGTACATGCGTGTACGTGTTCTGCGGATTGAACGCAGGGATTTTATCCCCAGCCCGTTTTTCACTTTTTGAGACAGGTTCTCCCTAGGCTGGGCTCCAGTTTGCTGTCTTTCTGCCTCAGCCAGAGTGCTGGGATTTCAGACATGCATTACCATGCCCCATTTATATATTGTTTACATTAATATCTTTATATATCCAATTTTAATTTATTTGGTGTTGTAGTCAGGGGTTGCAAGGAGAACAAGACAGAATTTATAGTATTATTTATAATGATCACCTAAGGAGTCAAATACAAAGAAAGTGAAGGAAATTTGTCCACGCACTGAAGACCTAGAGAATCAACCAAGGGCCTGAATCCCTTGGCAATACCTTGCACGAGTTCAGCTGAAAACTTAGAGCCCATGACAATGCCTCCCACAAGTCCAACTGGAGGCCTAGAGCCCATGATGATGACTCATGCTAGTCTCTTTCATGGATCTGCGATGGAGGGTCCCAAAGGTCAGCAGTGGAAACTAGAAAATCTGTGCCAGTGAGGTGAAGGATCTGTGCCAGCAGGCTGAGGGTTCTGCAGTGGAGCCAAGAAGCGTCACTCAAAGGAAGGACCAGGGCTCCCCTGAAAAGTACCACAGCCATCCTCAGTGACATTGAGGTCCCACGCTTCTCTGACGATGAGAACAGCCGAGTTCATATCCGGAAGCCAGCATGACAAGCTTCTGGAGATTAAACAGCACACATCTTCCCCTCTGGAGCCAGGAAGCAATGCTCAAAGTAAGGACCAGAGCTCCCCCAAAGTGAACCACAGCCATTCTCGGTGACACGGTCCTGAGCTCCTCTGATGATAGCAGCTGAGTTCATATTAGGAGAGCCATTGACTCCAAACAGCACTTAGAACCCACAACGCTACTCTTCCTCTGCAGGTCTCCTTTTTAATGCTGGCAACTTTCCTCAGGTGGGCTGTCTGCACTCAGCACCTGCTGATTCAGTTCAGCTGGTGTTTAAGTTGATCAGTTTTTATTTTGTATTTATTTTATTTGCATTTTTTTCCTTCTTTTGTTTTTCAAATCCATTTTATTGGAGGATAAGAAGAAAGAGAGAAAGAAAAGAAAGAAAGAAAGAACAGAAATATTTCAAAACACATCAGTTGGGGGCAACACCACCAGTTTTTAATCTACCACATTTGGGAAGAAAGTTTCTGTGAGCACAGATGCGGGAAAGCTAGCTGTTTATCTTCTGATTGAAGTAAATGAAGGAATGTAAGATGAATGGGAAGGCGTATCAGAAGAATCCAGAGGTGAGGCAGTTGTGTCAGTGCATGTATCTGAGAGGTGTGCGATATCTGACAAGGGGCGTATGGTATTCAGATGATGCCAGTGACTGATGTAAAAGTTCAGTCAAATGTGTTCTTCATGATGATTTTGGAAATTGACTTT
>RJWT010022894.1:0-17012 GCA_004365215.1 Cuniculus paca | reverse complement strand
TTAGGAAGCACCTGTTTGGGGTAGATACTTGACCCTGTAAAAATACTGTTCATTATTCTTTATCTCCTAATTTTAACATCCATTACTGTAGTGTTTGCCAAATGGTGATTTTCTATTTCTGTTTTTTACACTCAGTACTTGGAATTGTACTCTCAGGATTTCATGTGTGTTTTTAAGTGAGGGACATAAAACTTTTTAAATAGCAGTGGCAGGTCCACTTTTATCTTGGAGAACAATTATGAGTGACATGAAGCAGAACAATATGTAGAAGCCGAAAAAAATCTGAACTATGTATGAGATTTGAAATATTCTTGCTATTTTTCCCTACAGAGGAGGTGAAAGAAAAGGCAAGAGATCTCAGCTGCCAAAATAGTCACATTAGTTTTAGTCCTGGCTGCAAGTATAAGTATCTCTTGCTTTTGAGAATTTGAGCAGAGAATGTTTTGCAGGGGACTCACTGGCAGGCACAGCCAGCCCTGAATGTGTTTGAATGGGTTAGGAGGGCTCACTCCAGTGGTGGCGAACCAATGCCACATGTGTTACAGTGGGCTGTTTGTAGCCTTGAAAACACTAGAAGATTCACCTTCACTGGCTTACCCCAACAAAGGTGTTTAATTTACATTATGACATCTTATCTCTGAGCTTTTGAGGCTGTAATCTTTTCCTCATTTAGAATGTATGTTATTCCTAACAAGGCAAACAAGTTGAAGGAGGCTGTCTATTTAATTAAATTTCAGTGGCCCCAAATTTAATTGGTGTGAAGAAGTCATTATTCTGAAATTTTGTTTATTTGTTTGATTTTAGGGAACTGGGGATTGAACCTAGAGCCTTGAGCATGCTGAACATGCAGTCTACCACTGAACTACACCTCCCAGCCCAATTCTGAATTTTTTTATCACAGAAAGATTAAAATAACTCTCCTAAAGAGAGTTTTAAAGGGAGGGAGGTAGCATGTTTTCTTCTTTGATTTTAATCCTATATGCATAATCTTTTTATTTGTACCTTAAAAGACTGAAAAAATATTTATATTCCTCACCAGTAATATCTTACTGAATTTCATGTATTGATTGATAGAATTGTGAATGACTGTATTCTCTAAGTATCCTACAAGTCATCTGAGTTGATTACTTTATTATTACATTCAGACCAGGGTGTGATAGATACCCTAAGCTCTTTATGCCCCCCATGTTTCTTCACTGATCTTTGTAACCAGTCACAAATGAAATTTTAGGAGTTTGAAATGTAACTCTCAAGTGGGGGGGGTTGTAAAAATGCATCTTAGGCCTCTCAGACTCCAGTGCTCAGTTGGAACAGCTGTCATATTGATATGGGGGAATGAAACTCGCAACGTACTAGATGTCCGGTACGAGTTTGTGTTCTCTAAAATCAAAGAATGAATTTTAAGAACAGTGGAGGTTAAGAGCAGAATATATTTATTGAGAGAAAGAAAGCTTCTATCTGAGAGAGACTGACAGGGTCCTGAGTGGGTTGCCAAAGACTCTGTCTTTTTAGGAACTTTTGTAGAGCAAAGCCACAAGATGGGTTGGGTCCAAGGTGGGGAAAAGCATGGGAACTCACAAGGTGGGCATAAGGTGGAACAGAACTATGGTTAACCAATAAGATTAATAGCTCAGGTAAAATTGATTAAATTGGGGACAAATGAGGAAGCAGTCATGTAGCAAGCAGGCATGCTTATACAGCAGTGACTTCCCTTAAGGGGTTGGGATGGTGACTCCTGGCTTTTTCAGGGTGATAGAGAACTATTTAGAATATTAATCCTTAGGATACAGGTGCATTTGTTTGATCTTTTGTCGTGAGGCCTGGCCCACAGCAGGAGGTGTCTGTCTGCACCACAGTTGCAAGTTATCTGGGCTTTTGCACTGGCTCGTTTGAGAACCTAGCCCTGTCTGACTGCCTATAATACCTCTATCTAACTTAGCTGACTATAACAATATCACTCAAATTTGCTGGACCAAGGAGGAATTTTGACAGAATGCATGACTCTGAATCAGTTTGTATACTGTGTGTACCCAGGTTTCGAAGAGGGCACTGTGTGGAATTCATGATACTATAATTCTGAGTTCTATTGAGTTTGCAATTTTTCGGTGAGTAAAGTTGATCACAAAAAAGTGCCTGGTAAATAAAAATTTGAGTGTTATTTCTAGACCCTAAGTGGGAATCAGTGCCAATGGATTCTTTCTGCAGGCACCAACTTGGGTTCAGAAATGCTAGGGCACCCTTTGTTGGGCATCCAGGCCCTGCCCAGCTACAAGGGTCTCAGGAGCGCAGGTCCCTGCAAGTGGCTGGCCACGTGACTAGCCCACCTACTGCCACTACACTTGGCCTCAGGACTGCCTGGACTTTCCTGGTGGCAACAGACAGTGAGTTCACAATGGAAAGTGTGCTGGGACGTGGCTTTCCGGTTTCGAAAGGCAGCAACTCCTTGGTCTCTTCCCCTTTCCCCCTATTCTTTCATCCCTGTATTTGTAAATGTGTAACATGATTATCCGTTTTTCTCCAGCCATGTTTTCCAAACCTCGGTTTCATTCAGGATGAATCCATCCCATCTGCAGCTCGGCACAGGCAAAGTTCAGGATCCCAGAGTTCCGTGATTCATTTTAGGCTGCAGAGAAATTGTTTTGAACTATTTCACTATACACCCTTGCGTGTTAAAAGCTAATTTGAGTTTTGTTAGAAACTTAGTAATCCCGTAAGAAAAGGGTGATCCCACCTCTGTGTGACTCTAGTGGCGTTGTTGCCAAGGCTTGTGGAGCAGGTCTTTGGACCAGTTCACTCACACTGAGCTGCTTTTGTGTTGATAGGGAGTACATGATTTTAAGCAGAAAGTAAAAGGTGCAGATGTGCTTGCAAATGAGACAAGTTAATATGGAATAAAGGCACATGTTCTCCAGTTGAACTCATACTGCTGTGTTACCCATGCGCTGTGATTAGAGCCCTAATCTTAAAACAGCCAGGATGCTGCCACCCTCTGTCACAGTCCTAATGTCCTCCTCCTCGCCTCCTTCCCTGGTACCCTGAAAATGCAGGTCTTAATTTAAATCTTCAGCACATTTCTTAACATTTTGTATGGGAAGTTTAAGGTTCTCTTTGGTTTCTCTTCACCTTCACTAAAAGGCAGTAAAGCAAGGAATTTATTAATGGAGATCCAGGTCTACAGAGACAATTTATTGAAAAGAAAAAAGGCTTGAAAGATTAAGCTTCATCTTAAAAGACCAGAAATAGACTCTTGTTATTAATAACTTTGGAAATGAAAATCCAAGTTTTGATAAATTATTTCAAAGGAGTGGTTCAGGCAGGTGGTAGGTAAGCGGGTGTCTGGTCATCAATTATAGTGATTTCCTTGCTTTGGCTCCAGAAAATCAGCATATTCATGAGTGTGCTGGTTTGAGTCAGACCTTCAGGAGCCATGAAATCTTCCTGTTGGGATGAGAGGTGGTACTGGCCTCTTTTTGGCTGTGTAAAGAACCAGAAACTGATAAAGTGTTGATGTGTGCTTATTTGCTCCCATCGTCCTGCTTTTAATCTGTCGGAGTTTAAAGAATCATAGTAAATACACGAAGCTTTAAAGAATTTACTGAGCATATTATGGAAGTGGGAGGGAGTGAGAGAGAGAGGGAGAGAAAGAGAGAAAGAGAGAATGTTTGTTTTAACAAATGACTGAGGTTTTGTTTTTTGCTGTCTGGCCAAGCAACATTGCCACACTTTCTGTATTCATAAAATCTTGACCAGGGAGGCTGTATTTAGCCCTCCTCTCCTTTTGTGATGGGAAGACAAGGAGGCAGACACCAGTGGCGCCTCTCACAATGGAAGGTTTGTTTGTTTATTTTTTAACTTAGTGGAGAGATTGTGGATGGCTTAAAACTTCCTTGTGCCAGGAGAGACAGAGAGGGTGCAAGAGAGAAATAACCCATTCTGAACTACTTTAGAAACGGATGATCTATAGACATTATCTTTAGACTGCCTCAGAGGCCTCTTTCTTGTCCTATGATGTTTCAACAAATTTAAGTTTAAATAAAATCTTTCTTAAAGAAAAAATGCACTGAGCTAATGTTTAAGAATCTTAAGTCATATAGTAATAAAGATGATGACAATAATTTTCTGCCAAAGTGCACAGATTAGAGAAGCCCTACAGCCATTGCTGCCTCACAGAGCATCCTTTTTTTTTTTCTTTGCGGCACTGGGGATCCAATTCGCAACCTCGTGCTTGCCAGACAGGCGCTTACTCCACTGAGCTAAATCCCCGGCCTTTGTCTTTTTGAGGCAGGGTCTCACTATGCCATTCAGGCTGGCCTTGAGCTCACTTTGTAGCCCAGGCTGGTCTCGAACTCACGACGATCCTCCTGTCTCTGCCTCCCAAGTGCCGGGATTACAGGCATGTACCACCAGGCCTGACTCCTGCCTGGTTTTTAAGTCTGTACCTGGACACCCTTCCCTTGCATGATGCCCTTCTATTCTGTGGTCTTCTCAGCCGGAAGTGTTCTGGTCCTCCCCATGTGTGTCTTTTATGACGTGACTCTTACCTTACCTTGCTATCTACATGTACATCTCATCTTAGTGGACTGTGTGAAGCCTGTGTGCATTTCTGTGAGCCCTCATGGTGCCTGGCATCCCTTACAGGTAGGTGCACTTGATAGCAAATGAACAGATACTTAATTCATAAGAACTTACCAAAGCAAAGTTCTTCAACATTATATGTATTTTTAAAGAGCTATTGTGATTAAATCCAGTGTTTGGTGTGGTACTAATTCTCCCTTCTACCAATTTTCATAAGTTACAGCATTTAAAATAGACATAATTGAAGAATATCTTGATGTTAGGTTAAGGATAGCAGTCAAGTTTCCACTCTCTGTTTTTATTTTGTTTGGAGTGTTCTCTGTGTTGCTGTTCCTAAACTCCTGGGTTGAAGAGATGCTCCTGAATATCTGGGACTATAGGTATGCACTATCATGCCCAGCTTCTACTTTTTAAGTAGCCAAAATCCTTGTGTCTTTTGTCCCTTTCAGATGACTCAGAATGGCCCTGGTATGTCTTTAAGACATGGGAATGAGTCTTGCCTGATCTATCTGCAGCATTCAGTTCTTGCCTTCTCCTCATCAGCTCTGGCCCCCTGGCAGGACATGGCCTCTTAGAACCTCACTCACTGACAGTCCCCACTAGTGAGGTGATGATTCCTTTATAGGACAAGAGTGGCTGTGGGCTGCTCTGAGAATGGTGCAGGAGCCTTGCATTATATGGCTCAAGAACATTGCCTTTGGGCTTGGATCACTTATGTTGGAGTTCCAGCTCTACCTCCTGTAAGCTGTGTGACTCTGGTCACTCCACTGTCTCTGTTAGGCTTCCAGTTCAGGAGACAGGAAATAGTAGACTCTTCCACCTCATGTCAGACAGTTGATGACAAGCTCTTAGAACCTATGGCAATAAGTCTTCCATAAATGGTAGGTGTCTTACTACTACCAGTAAGAGGCAGACATTGTTCTTTTCCCTGCTAGTACCTTCAGCTTTTCCTTGTGTAGCACTCTTGAGAGAGTTATTTTCAATGCAACATCTTCAGTTTGCTCAGAAGTAAGTGTGGTCTGTAAGAGAGCTGGGGCTTGTGGTTAGGTCAGATGATTTCTTTCATTATTCTTGGGCAAAACTAGCAAAGAAATAAAGCCAGGAGATTCAGCTTCATTGTATTCCTCATCTCCTAAAAGCAGCTTCTCCAACTGTTTTTTTTTTTTCCCTTTTATTTAAGAAGGGGTCAGGAGGTAATTTTTTATGGTACTCCTGTCATCAGTCATTCTTTTAATAGTAATTTACTATGGAAACACAATAGAAGTGCATTCAGCCTGTGGGAAACTCCTTCCTATTATGTGATTTATTTGCTTTCCATTTATATTTTGCCTAATTTACAGAGAATTTGGGGCAGCTTTCAATTAAATCATAAACAAAAACAACAGCAGAAAATGTGATGGGTAACACAGGACCTGAATGGCCGAGTTAGCAAAAGGACTACCACCACACCAGAAGGAAGCTGATTCTTCCTGGAATCTGGCTGCTCTGGGATTCTTGGCAGCTGAGGCAAAAGAAGCAGCACAGTAGAAAACTGTGTGTACACACACATGCTTCCTCTCCCCACCCTTTGTGTAAAATTCAAGGGCTGGCTTTGGGAAGTTTGTAGAATGAGTAGTCTCGGGTTCAGTTAACACCTGACTCTATCTGTAAGACCCTCTGGAAAGAACTGTTCGGCAAATCAAAATAAGGAGTGGTGTGCGTGCCCTGTAGGAGTTACAGTGTGCACGCCAGGAGTCATTGAACTAATGTTCAGGAACTCGTTGAACTCACAGTTATGGAACACAGGGATGAAAAAGCATGCAGTTCCTGCCCCAGTCTAATGTACACTAGTCACAAGAAGAGAATCATTAAACACAAGGCCCTTCTGTATTATAGTAAATTACATGTAACTTAAAATGTATTATGAACCATGTTTAAGTGCACAGTGCAGTGGCATTAAGTGCATTTGAATGCTCTTCATCTTGTACAGCTGAACTTCTGTTTCTGTGACACAATACCTCCTCATTCCCTCATTGTCTACTCCCCAGGTCCTTCACCAAAATTAAAAAATCTCTGTAAATGCAATCAGTGCTTTGAAGAAGATGGAAAAGATGCTGCAACGTAAAATGGCAGGCCACCGACAGGGCAGCTCCCCCATGGGGTGGTCAATAGAGGCTACTTCGGGGTGACAACAGTTGAGGCAAGTAGGAAACTGGAAACATTTATCCTCATGATGATTCGGTAATATCATCCACGGTGTGTCTGCAGCCTTTCCATATCTTGGGTACAGATTCACAGCTGTGTCCCAGAAGTTCAAGAAGGCCTGCACTAGGAAATTTCAGAAACTTCTGCTGAAGGGATGAATTGATTCCAGCTTAGGAGAGGAGAAGTCAGAAAGGAACAGGTGGTTGACACCCTCCTGACATCCTCCTTCCCACGGCAGTGGCCGTGAGTGATGGGGTAAGGACAAAGGGATGTTCCCAGGAAACTGGCATGCAGATAATTTTTTGTGAAGCAGGAGCAGCAGGTTCTAAATGATGGTGGTACAGGTGGTGTGAGAACTGTACCACTGCATTTTGGTGGCCGTCCTGGCTAGCTGGCCACCCTATGTCCATGTCCAGGAGCCAGTGCAGGGCACCTGTGCACACAGCTAATGCTTTTCTCTAGAACCTTGCATGCATTCCTGTTTGTCCAGCCCATGAATCCTGTAAGAGATGCCTTTGACCTGGAAGGTGGAAAAGGCAGATTTTCTTAGTCATTCTCATGCCAGCCTTGCAGGACCTCCTATGAAAGTGCTGCCATCAAGAAGCCTCTCATTGAACCAGACTGGGTGCAGAACCCTGTTGAATAGTTGATTTTGCACTGCCCATTTATTTGAGCACTTCAGGATGCATACCCCAAAGTTTGGCATCATCTCATCATTTATTCTCCACTACCTGTATATTACCTTTTTCTTTTTGGGTATAGGGCATTGTTTTTATTACCATAAAATAAAGAACTTATAATTCATTCCTAACACCAGAAGGTTTTCATCAAATCCATTTAAAAGTTGAATAAAGCTATTTAGGAACATGTTGTATTGGGGGCTGTTTTGTGTTTGTGTTTGAAGAGTCAAGTGAAGTCTTTTGAAACATGGAAAGTTATTTTTCTTGTCTAAAAGAAGCTTGCTTTCTGGTGGAACTGTTAACTTCCCATGCTTGCAAAAACCTTGGCAGACTTGGAAAAGTATAATCTTGCATGAACTAAAGTCTCTCACTCCATGTGCATTCCAAGGACCTTTTAAAATAATAACTACACTGAACCTTCAAATCATGGCTTGAGTAAGGTCATGTCTGCCTTATATTGGATGATTATTTCAGAGCAAATGGATTTAAGAACAGCACTGAAAAACTAGAATTCCAAAGCCAAGCTAATCTGAAATGTATAATATTTTTATTCGAGCAGAAGTGAAATTTTAAATAGTTTAGAATCCTTGCTTTGGTTTTCTTTTTCTTTTTCTTTTTTCTTTCTTAGTCATATAGCCCTCCCCCATGAAACAAAATCAGCTGATCGCCAATATATGAAGCCAGCCAGAGACACAGTTGGTCTCCCTTTTTGCCCTCTTCCCGGTATGTTATGACCCAAAAGGCACCTAGAACGGGTTCTAGGGTGAGATTCATCATCTTCTTCCTATGCTCTGTCAGCTGAGTAGACAGAGTTTGCCTAGCCAGGACTAGAAATTCAGTCCAAAGATCAAAACTACTAGCTAGTATTTACAGAGTACTACAATATGCCAGGAGATGCATACTCATTAGTTACATGACTTGCCATGATTAGCACCAGTAGCACTAGGTGGAATCATTTGTCTTATGTATATGCTAAGGAAACAGAGTCCATTTAACACACAGCAACTGATAATCACAAAGGCCAGTTACAAATTTCTTTCTAAACCCAGAGTCCCTGTTCTTCTCAGTCCTTAGCCCCAGCTTGTTTTCCTGTGCTTTGTCCCCTCAGAACATGAACTGAAGTGTCTCCAAATTTTAAACACTCACTCTCCCTAAAACCACTTTTCAAAAAGAGGACAGACAACACAGTCAGACATACAGACATGACATGGGCCCTTAAAAATGTGACCAAGCTGGCACATAAATGGGTGTAGGCTAATTCTAAATTGTTGCTTTAAATTTTGCCAACATTGCTTCTGGGCTAGTAGTTTTGTTTTCTTTTTAATATAGTTTGATTCTATTTATGTGCAGAGGACTGCACCCTCATGCCATCGTGTCCCTCCTGAGGGCAAGGAGACACTGTGGATGGACCATGTCAAGGAATGTGTCCTGCCCCCACAAGGTGAAACAGCTCCTGTGGGAGGGCTTTGAAGTAGATGCCAATGATACTGGGCTGGTAGATTTTTAAAAATTATTTTATGAAGACTTCAGTGTGTGTTACTGAGAAACCTGGGACACAGCAACATTTTCTTTTTCCTATTCTTTTTGTTTCTGAATTTGATCACTACTAATCCTCTCAGAAATATCTCCAGGAAATGCAGAAGCAAGTTAAAGATTTATCTTTAAGTGAACATATTCGTATTCTCAATGCCTGTCCTTGTCCAGTGAGAAGATACAGAGGGGACGCCCCACATAAAGGAAACACGATCAGTGGTTTCTTTCTCTTGGCAGCTTGATCTGTGTACTAATTTTCAAATTGTCTCTATTCATCAAAAAAGCAAAACATCTTCCAAAAAGACAAAAGGCACGTGTCTACTATACCTCTGCTCCTGGTGTACCCTGAGACTTGAAAGCAAGCCAGAATTGGAAAATATTGGATTGGGGCAATGTTGGTTTTTTAAACACCAGGTTAATTTAATATAAAGTGTTTACACTTCATTTTTTCTGGCATCGCGTTTTCTATGTAGGTGGTGGAAGATTTCCTGTAAGTTTTGCAAGTTCCAGGGCCAGGATAGTTGCAATATGTACCCTTTGTGGTCACAGCAACAGGAAGGAAAATTTCTTAATCTGCCGTTGTTACCATGTGTGTAGGTGGATAGTGGATATTACAGAAGGTGCCCTTTCAACCCCCAAACTTGTGTAAGTTCGCAGGTATATTAATGAAGATGAATAAGAGTGGTGTTTTTAGGAATTCCAAATATTGAGTCTTGGAGGCAGATCATCTTTTCCCTAAATGTGTGTTCGGGTTGGAATTGCTGCCTACAGTGCCTCGTGGGTGAAACAGATATTTTGAGCATGACTGAGCTTATTAAGAGCCCCGAGGCACTTCCTCTACTGAGGTTTAGAAATTTCAAAGGATGGGGGTGGAGAGTGGGGAGAATCTATGGGCATGCAACATGGATCAGGCAGGAGGATGGAAGTCACAGGTTCAGAATGTAGCATCTGTGCCCCTGCAGAGCTCCAGAGTGGGCTGAGAATGTGCATTCAGGAAGATAGGTCTTCCAATCAATGAGGCAGGAGAATGTGAACTTCAGAGCAAGTTTAGATGCTGTTTATTTAGTTGGTAAGGAGAACACAGTTGTGGAAAACATGTTTGGTAGGCTTTGCTTAAATATAGTAATGGCAAACCTATGGCATGTGTGCCACAGCTGGGCATTTGCATCATTGTTTTCTAAAAGGTTCGCCATCACTGGGCTAGGAGAAGTGTGGTTGTGGGAATGCATTCAGTAGGCAGCTTCAGAATTGGAGAGTAGGGGAAAATCCATTTCAAAATCTCTAGTAGTGTTAGAGGTTTGTGGGTTGTTTATCACAAGAGGTTGTCTGCATGTAGGGTTGAGAAACGCTATTTTCTGGGATGTAGGGTGTGGGCCCTTTGATGAGAAAAGAGCCCTGGACTCTGAGGCAGTAGACCTAGCTCCTTAGCCCAACTCTTGGGAGTGGAGTTACTTTCAGAGCTCTGGCTGTCTGGGCTTCACTTCCTTCATCCACCAGAAGAAGACATTTTGCTGGAGCTGAGTTCTTGGGTTACCTTCAGCTCCAGTCTGATGGCTCCTCCCTTTGGACATTTGTCTTATTTCAACTCTTCAACTCAGAGTTGAAGCAGAACAAGGCAGTTCAGTTCCTTGTGCTCTCTGCACTTCTGCCCTATCCCTCGTTCTCTGCTCCCTTCTCCTTCCCAGCGTCTTAGGTGAGAGGTCCTCCTGGGTAACTGGAGGAAGAAGTTTCTCTTCTTCAGAGTGCTCCATTTAAGGAGCATTGCAGAATCTGGCTCATGCTGCAATGAACAAATGCTGACTCCGGCCTTACCCCTGGGGGTTTTAAGGTTACCCAAATTGTTCGCAAAACCTTTTTTTTGTCACTTGCCCATACTTGTTCTCTCTGTGATTAAACATAAACTCACATCCTGAGGAATGTTGCTGGCCAGTTTGCAAACTGTGACTTCCATGCCCTGGCCTCCTGGACCCTGAGCTCTAGGTCGAGGATGCTCTGGGATCAGGAGACATGAGTCTCATGGAAGTTACTATATGGCTTATTCCTTTGAAGAAGAAAAGAATAACTCTGTAACATTTTCTGATCCTTAGTTTCAGATTACTTGAGTCAAGAATTTTGGAAAACCTTTTTGAAGAAGGTTTTTATGTTTTAAATCCTTTGGTCGGGGACTCAGGAAGAAGGACTAGGCTAGTTTGGGGGACCACCATGTTTAAGGAAAGGGTTATAGCATTGATTTAGGAGCATGGCCATGTGTGCTAGGATCTCTTCATCTAGCAAGTAAACTTTACACATGCCCATGGTACGCCAGAAATGGATGCATGGGCCCAATCATTGGAGTGTGTGTGCAGTTTGACCCCTTTCTGTGTGTGAACTTTTTGTGCAAATTGCTTCAATCTTCAGACCAAGGAAGGAATGAGAGAATGATCCTTGAATGTGGCTTTCCCGGGGGCCTCACTCATGCTTTCAGGTTATAGAGCTGCCCTGCTTGTTGTGTTTTTTGTGAAGTTATCCTAAATGTCAAGTTTTCTTCATCTTTCAAAAGAAATTCTAGGGAACTCTGAAAATCAGGTCGTAGGACTTATCAAAGCATGTTTGGGAGGCAATGAAGAGGATGTGAGGTGGGTGGGATGGCTCACACAGGAAGAAGGCTGAAACCTACATGTTTCTACCAGCACCGTGGCAGATTCTCTGCACATGACCTGCAGCCTGGCTCAGAGGGTGAGGTAATTTGCTGGCATTTTAAGGTGACTGACAGGCTTCATATCCACAGTGTCTGAGAGGAAAATCTTTGAATTCTCCATCTTTCTTTTCAGAGGAAAAAGTAAACTTTGTTTGCCATATTTTGCATATGTTCCTGCTCTCCTGGAACCATAAGTGATACTAAGTGGGCCTGCAGCAATATAATTCACTTGACAGTTTGGATAATATTCTAGAAGGAACCAAATGCCTAAATTCAGGAAACAATAGTAGTTATTTAATGATTCAGAGATTAAATAAGAATTTACAAGCAGATGTTTCCTAATTAATTGGAAAAACAGAAATCACCTGGGAACTCATCTCCACTGGATGTTTACATCTGAAACCTATTCTTACAACTGGCGTTTTATTCCTTGAGTACCTGTGTTGTCTTCCTAGTTGAAGCCAGTCTTACTTAGCATTTATGAAAACCACAGCAAACCCCTGTCCCATAAAAAAGAAATTTAACTATTAGGGTTAAAAGAAAAAGAAGAAAAAGAAAAAGTCTCGGACTTTGAAATCCTTCAATCAACTTTTCCAAAGTAGACAGTCAGAATATTTTCTCAGTTGAAATTGAGGAAATGATAGTTTTGAGGATGATTGGATTTCTGTTGCCTAGATGAGATTTTTAGCACTTTTAATATATTCTGGCAAAGTTGATCTGTTTTATTTCAAGTGCACTCCCCCCACCACCTCCACCACTCATAAAAATAAAAACTAAGCAAAATAAAAGAAAAGCCAAGAAAATTATGTGGGAATGGCAAGTGTTTTTCTAGGGAGGATGTGTGTGTGTGTGTGTGTGTGTGTGTGTGTGTGTTTAATAGTAGTCTTTGCAAGAACATTCCAGAGATGATAGCTCTGCATTTGCATGTTTTTCTGAGGAATTTTTGAATCATCTGATAAGCTAAATATAAGTTCCTTGTATTTGTTGCAGGTTAGGGTGTTCTGTGGTCCAGTTACCCAAAAGACTGATTCGGATGAAGCTTTTGCTAACCAGAATGTGATTATCAGGGACACCCTGTTCTACCCTCCTGGATAACAAAATTTACTTTGAAAGACAAGTTGATCTTTTGTGCTCTCTACACAGTAGTGAAAGTACTGTAACTTTGGGAAATGGCACTTGCAAACAGATTTGATAATGTGAAAGAACAATGTGATATTTTAGCATAACAGATATTCTAAAGTAAATATTTACATGTGTAGCAGTGTGCTGTCAAGAAGTAACAAGATCAAAGGAGAGGTGACCAGAGATTCTGGAAAAGTAATAAATGATCAAGCTGAAAGGTCACTGATCTGTATTGCTATGCATGCTCCTTAGATAGATTTAATGACCAAAGAAAGACCAAGAGAAAGCAAGTCTGAATTAACACACAAAGGCATTTTCTCCTCAAGCCATCCGTAACTAAGATTTTCAAGGCACAGTGCTGTTTAAAAAGCATTTACAGACATTCCTTGTTTCATGACCAAGTTCCATTCTGGTGACTAGGTCATTAAGTGAATTTGTGGATAAATGAGGAACTGTATATAATATATACATTAAATATACAGAACGAAGAAATGGTCAAAGGATTCTCCAACTTTGATGACTTTGCTTTTATTTGCATAACTCTTCCATGTAGTACTGCCCATACAGATGTAAATACAGTCACTTACCATGTAAGGACATTTCAGTGACCAATAGACAAAAGATCACATGTATGACAGTAGTCTCTTAAGATTATATTGCTAATGATGCCAGTGATATTCACACAATGATGAAATTGCCAACTGACATACTTCTCAGAACATATCCCCGTCATTGAAT
This sequence comes from Cuniculus paca, assembly GCA_004365215.1. Lineage (NCBI taxonomy): Eukaryota > Metazoa > Chordata > Mammalia > Rodentia > Cuniculidae > Cuniculus > Cuniculus paca. Next base: position 3,503 of record RJWT010022894.1, on the reverse strand, counting down.
AGTGTACAACCATATATGGTGAAAAACATAAGTTTCCAGAAACAAAATGAACGCAGAGACATTAAAAGGCAATGCACATGACCAAAAAAAAAATTTAAAAACCTTAGTAATAGCCATAGAATTGACATTGGAAAAGAGAGAAAAATGGGACTGTGAGCCCCTTTTTCTTTCTTTTTATAAAGATTTTACTTCTCTCGATGTTACAACCAAAAAATACACTGTGGCTGCTTGAAGCCTTCTTCAAAAGAAGATTGCAAAAGTGTTTTTGTAGAATTGTGAGGTCATTGAAGAGTTGTGTGTGCTCTTCAGCAGGCAGCTTTAGACTTGCTGTTCTTACTGAACACCTGAACAAGTGATGTATATATGTGTATAGGTGTGCATGTAAAAAAAGCAAACCCTTGATTCTGTAAAATAATCTACCTCTACAGGTACCTTGTACATTTGTCTCCTGTAAAACAGTTCTGCTGATATTGACAAAATTTGTTCCAAAGCATCATATACTGTTCTACATGTAATAGTCTCCCTATGGGTCACAGCATTCAGTCATTTAAATTACATAGACATAAATGTTTATATGTGTGAAGGACTTTTTACATGGGTTTTCGAGGTATTGTGCCTTTTGGACTAACAAGTCCACCAAAATCAAAAGGAAGAAGCAATATACGTAAACACTGCTCAGTAGCCTTGAGTTGCTAAGTATATGCACAGTAGACAATGTATTAGTAGCATTCATACTTGAGTCCACAGGAGTAAGGAGTGTAATTGTTCAGAAATGGGCCCTATACCAGTTCTAAGAGAGGCAGCCAAAGCCACAATGCTGGAGGCTTCTCCCGCCAAGGTTGGCCTCCGTTTGGTCAAACAGCCCCCAGTTTGTCCCTACGGGACACAGGCCTGCCTTGTTAGGAAATGAGCAACATTTAGGAGCCCACAATACCTCACATAATTCCGTGTACAGTAACAGAGAGTGGAAATAGGGCTGTAAGCACGAACAGGCAGACAAGTTATAAATATAGAATACTCTCTCAATTCCACTTTAGTTAGTCATGGAGGGACAGTGTGAGTTTTATAAACTTATAAGGAATATACAAACAGTTCCAAATTTAAAATAACTTGGAGTAATTTTTAAGTGTGTGAAAGGAGTATTTTTTCCACCCTGTCCATGGAAGCATCTGTGACAGGCAGTCAGAAGGGGTCGTTGTCATTGTGTGCTCCAGCCCCCTGCTCACCCTGTTCTGCAGAGTTCTCACTTGCTTTTTTAGAAAGACTACAAAACAAGGAAACAAACAAACAGGGAGAGATGGAAATCGTACGAGAGAGACACACTGTTCTCATGCATGAACAACCCAGTCCACACTGGCCTTGCATGGCTCACTGGAGCAGGGCTTATCAGGCCTGGTCCAGTGTCAGCACCCTTGTCTTTAGGTGCCCCTTACCTCCAATTAAAACCTATCTGCATTTTCCAAATTTGTGTGTAGGCCTTGAGAGAAGTTTAAAAGAAAAAATTCTTGGATAATTTTGAAGTACACAAAAGTTTTTTTAAAAGAAGAATAATCTCTTTTATGAAAATGCAGTGACAGTATTTAAAAAAAAAGTAAAAGCTTAGATTCTCTCTCTTCCCACCACCTTCCTTAATATTGGATGTTATTCCTTTCCTTTTCCTTCACTGCCATCTCAGGAGACCTTCTGTGATGCAGCATCTGCCTCATTTGTTGGCATTTCTGCAGCTATTACGTTTGATTGCGTCTGTATGTATTAAATTCTCCATTGACAGAGCAGACAGCACACTGATGCCAAGCAGAGAGGAGAATCACATCATGGGTGACCATCACCCCACAGGTTAGGTGGCTGTGATGCTTTTTCTGCCTGATATCAAAGAATGACACAATTTAGTCATTTTGATAAGAGTTAGTCCTTCTTCTTTTAGAGTATAAATAAATAGATTCTAGTGTATAAAAACAAGCCTCTCTCTAACTTTAGACCCATGTACCTGTAATTTCGTCACTACTCAGGAGTAAAAAGGCTTACACAGCTCATTTTCCCACAGTGTGAATCATAAAGACCAAAATTTATGAATGAGGGTAAGAAGGAATGAGGGACTATTAGATGCCACACCAAGGATGAACCTTGAAAACTTTAAGTGGAACAAGCTGATCACAAAGAGTACCAGTTGTGTTGTTCCATTAAATAAAATGTTTGTAATAGGCTAATCAATAGAGACAGAGTAATATTAGTGGTTGCCTAGGGCAGGAGAGAGAACAGGATAATGGGAAGAATAGTTAATGGATATGCCTTGTGCTTTGGGGTTATGAAAATATTCTGACATTGATTGTGGTGGTATTTTACCCAGCTCTGAATATATGCAAAGTCATCAAGTTTTATACTTCAAACATGAATTACAAATATGTGAATTATATCTCAGTAAAGCTGCTATTAAAAAGTGTATGAAGGAAGAAAGAAATCATCTGACCCAAAGTAACCAAAGCCAGCAGCTCAGTTCAAGGGATTCCTGAGCCACCTTCTGCCTCAGCGTTTGTTGTTCATTGTAGTTTTCTGCTTTGCATCTTCGTGTTGATAGCTTTTCTGTCTCTCTCTTACTACCTACCTCCTGAAATCTCTGTTTGATAATGATGCTATTTATAACTTTCCCCCTTCTGGTTTCCTGGTTGCCCTTTTGCAGTGTTTGTTTGTTTTCCTATCTTCTCAACACTCTTTCCAGTATTGGGTGTTGGTTTGTGAGACTTTGGTGATCCAGTGGGCATTGCCGGAGGTGATTATTTCTTTTGCTCATTAATGAAATGTTCACAGATGTATTCAACAGTCAATCCTTGTGCCTTACCTTCTGTCCTAGATTGTGAAAATCTGTTGGAAACCTAGCTATTTCTGTAAGCCTTCAGAATATGCTCTCCAAAGAGAAGCAGCATAGAACTGTTATTTCTCCTCCATAATGAAGTTTTCAGTCTTGCTGAACTATGTCAATTGATGAAGAGAGTGAACTCTCCTTACCTAATCTCATTAGTAGGACTTGTTTGGGCAGAACTGGCTCTGTGGGTCACTGAGTCTTGTTGGTCTAGTTTCCTGATAGTACAGTCATTTTCCATGAGAGAAGGTGCCACAGTCGCTAAGTACCTTCCATGACAGGAACTGCTGCTTCAGGGTTGAAACTTGGCAGTGACCCTGCTGATACCTTGCAAGACCCAGACTTGCTGATTTGTGCTGGAAAGATGACTTTGAGGCTTCCCTTTGTCCTTGTGGTGCAATAAATAAAAAAAGCTGAGTGGCTACATGTTGTCTCTTTCATGTCACCAGGATGTTTGTCATGCTTCTGCAATGTGTTTCGTCCTTCAGACTAAGTGGTGAACCTCAGGGTGGAGGAAAGGGTGCTAGGGCTTATAGTTTATTCCTTCTTGGTGGGTGCATCCTGAAAAAGAAAGGTAACATGAGAAGAACTCCCCTATCCCATTCCTTTCAGACAACAGGGACTCACAGAGACACCCTGCCACCCC
>RJWT010022893.1:0-17003 GCA_004365215.1 Cuniculus paca | reverse complement strand
ACTGATCTTCCATTTCCAGGACAGCCTGACAAGGGAGCTTCCACAAGGCTTGGTGTGGCTCCTGGTACAAAGGTGGTAAAAATATATACTGAATGTTTAAATTTTTTTAAAAAAGGTTGTATAAGAAGAGAATTCTTGCAGTTATTAATGGCAACACCTCTAAGCAGTTGGGATGTATTGAACAGTAAACAGGGTCCCAGGAGACTGGGGGAGGGGATGAAGTATATCTACTACAGTAGTTAAGGGAAAAGTCTCTGAAAGCCCAGAAAAACAACTGGGATTCAATGTCAGTTGTGCGACCTTGAGTGAGTCATTTAATCTCTATAAGCTTCATTTGCTAAATCTGAAAATGAGGAAAATAATACTCCCTCTTAGGATTGCTGTGAACAGTCAGTGAGCTAATGAGAAGTGCTTAGCCCATCGACTGCATCCAGTACTACTGTAGTTGCTGGAAGTTATTATTAATAATTATTTTACTATAATTATTACAAGCAATCACAGTGGCCATAAAACTTGACAATCCAAAAAGTGCAGCTGCCCATATTTGTTATTCATCTCTTACATCCAAGGCAACTGGCTACGCATTATCCACGTCTCAGCAACAAAAGGAGAATCTTCCAAGGAGTAGCATTATTTTTATTCACAATGTGGTTGTAAATGTGTACCTTTGGTGCTCCCAGCTCACCACTGAGATAATTAACCAGAAACAATTACAGTGCACTTGGCAAATTGCAGCTCTGCCCTCTTTGCAAGAGACATGTTTTATTTATACTTCCTCCCTTGTGGCTTGTTGATTGATCACATTCCATGTCTGATATTGAAAGGTGAGCAGCTGACGTGGGCTTCCCTGGGGTTTTCTTCAGGTGCTCAGGCACTAGGGTTTGAGCGAGGAATTTCCTTGTGCTTTCAGAAATGCATCCTGCAGCGAACTCTCAGAATCACATGGGACAGATCACAGTGCTCTATCGCAGCCCTATCTGCAAAGTGCCCCTGCTTTAGGATCTCTGGTGAATCAGTGCAGCACCTCAGTTGGGCGCTTCAACTTCCCTCCCTACTCTTCTCCAATTTCAGAACTGCAGTTGGCCAACATACATTTAGAATATTGAATTCACAGTAGGCTTTAGAAGCTGCATATGAGCAATGGAGATCCCAGTAATTGTATTTCTAGGAATTTGGAGGACACAACCTAGAACGTGGATTTATGTTCAGGTTTGTGTGAGAGGGTCATATAAGCATCACTCATAACAGCAAGAATTGAGAAAAAAGCATCCTAACAATTTAAGTTTAGATATGATATGCCCATGCAATGAGATACTAGGCAGACATTAGTATCGTATTAAAAAAAGGCATTCTCTACAACCTTAGGCTTAACAATGTAGGCAAATATGAATCACAGTTTTTCTGTACAAAGTAAATTTCTTCTGTATCACTCTCATGACTATCCGTATTAGTATTTTTAATGATAGAAATTTGAGATCTATTCTAGGAATCCTAGTGAGTTATTAGTATTTTTAATACACAATTCTCTTCATAATAAATAATATTCTTTAATAAATCTTCAATATATTGAAGGCTTAAAATACATAAACTTGAATTTCCTAGCAGAACATCTACATTTTTTCATTAAGCAAAACAGAAAAACATTACCCATGAGAAGCTCCACACTTTGACTACATTTTCATTTCTTATTATAATCTGTATCCATAGTTATCTCTTTTCTTGTAGAGAAAAAGGAGATTTAACTCCATCGGGTGACAAAGTATGAAAAGGAAAGGAGCTATCTGGCTACCTGTCTTGGTTACTTTTCCCTCTTTGCTGAGCCAAAACACCCAACACCCAAAATGAAGGAAGGAAAGGTTTATTTAGCTCACTGTTTGTGGAGGTTTCAGTGCATAATCAGCTGGCTCCAAGGCAAGGTGGCATAGCCCTGGGGCAACACTTCAAGGCAACAACCAGAGCAAAAAAGGGGGAAACAAGCCTCTTCTCCTCCTTTATATTGTACACAGGTCACCCCCCACTCCAGGGCAGGTGTAGCACTCACAAATTCTCTGTGCCCTCCTCTTGCACAGGATGAGGATATTTACAAAGCAAAGGATCCTGGCTCCCTGCTGAATCTCTCAATTTAACTTCCAAATTTCTCAAATTGACACAATGTATCAACTGTAACAGTACCTCTTGTCCCCATAAATAATCCTATGAGATCTGCTACAATAACATGGAAAGTGTCCTTTAACCACACAATATCACAAGCTAACAAATGCCACATCCTCTCCTGCCACATTCTGAGCACCTCCCCTGGTGGTATCAACAGTAAATACCATTCTATTCCTCTGGAAAATAATACCTGGAATAAACAGGGATAAATTCTCACTAAAATTTCAAAATTAAATTTCATATATTAGCAACCAAATTATGTTTAAAATTATCTTTAGCCATTCATTTTTTTATTTGGAAGTTAGTTACTAAGCATCTTGTATATTTTAAGCACTGTGTTAGGCCCAGGGAATAAAGGAAGCTAGAGTTTATGGGGTAGAGGGAAGAAACACAAGTCAAGAAAAATACTATAATTAGAAACACTTTTATTAAAAGACTGAACACTAATAAGTGCTTGAAAGGCAGAATAAGGGACTTGACCTTATTAGAGGTCATTAGACACTTCTCTCACTGAGCTGGTGCTAGAAGCTGAACATTTGATGAGTAGAAGTTATCTAAGAAAAGAGAAAAGAGGAGGCAAGAACATTCCGGGAAGGGGAAAAAGCCTGGGCAAAGGCCCTGAGATTTAGAGTATGACCTATAAAACTTGGAATCAAGAAAGAGGAAGGAAACAGGCATGGTGGTGGATGACTATAATTCCAGCTACTCCAGAGGCTAAGATAGGAAGGTCACAAGTTCAAGGCCAGCTTGGACAACTTAGCAAGACCCTGTATCAAAATAAAATATAAAGAGCTAAGGATACACCTCAGTGGGTTCACTGCCCAGTAACACACACAAGGAGGGAGGGGATGAGGAGGGACGAGAGAGAGAGAGAGAAAGAGAGAGAGAGAGAAGAGGTACAGGTGAGACTGGATTGGGTGGGCAGGAGTGACATTATAATGGGTCCTTCCACTGGATTGTGTTGGATTCCCATTCATATCCATCCCCATCTTTCCCACTACAATTCCAAAACTGTGTGGGTATTAACCCACCCTTATACAAACACAGGATATAGGAGAAGTGACATCACAGGGATGGATTTCAATAGATGAAAATCAATCTTTCCAGGTCCTGGGTTTCCACACTCATGAGATAACTGCTAATGGTGTCAAGGTGGGAATGCAACCAACTGAACCCACAGATGATGGCAGAACTTTCATTCTACATGAGGGAGAGGTCTGTCTCCTGCTGCTCACATGTAAGGAAGCCCTTTAACCTAGCTGTTGGCTGTCAACCATGGGACTGAGCCAGTTGAACGGATGGCAAAGAAGAGATGGGAAGAACCTGGGTCTTTGAAGATATTTTTGTACCACTAAATCAAGCAATCCTAAACCTGAATTATCTCTCGACCTCTTAAAATGCAGGATAACAAATTTCCTTGTTGATCAAGCCAATTTGAGTCAGGTTTTCTGATACTTGCTTCCAAAAGCATCCCACTGGATACATCTTTGTGGGTAAGAATTGTTGTTATCTTCATTTCAAGCAGAACAATGTTCTGGAATTTGGGGGAAGAAGGCATAATCCTGTGCAAATTATTATAGAACAGGACCCCCTACATTCTTCACCATCACCACCCAAAATATCCTAATGTTAAAATGAAAAGTGCAAAACATAAAAATTTTCACTGGGCCTGGTGGCGCACGCCTGTAATCCCAGCACTTGGGAGGCTGAGACAGAAGGATCGTTGTGAGTTCAAGACCAGCCTGGGCTACAAAGTGAGCTCAAGGCCAGCCTGAATGGCATAGTGAGACCCTGTCTCAAAAAGACAGGGGCTGGGGATTTAGCTCAGTGGCCTAAGTGCCTGCCTGGCAAGCATGAGGTCGTGAGTTCAATCCCTGGTGCCACAAAAATAAATAAATAAATAATAAAAATTTTCTATAAATGATCTCAACTCTATTGCATGCACCCATGTGCACACACACTTAAAGAAATGCTGATAAGTAAACTAGTGTTAAATGTTTGCATTTAGGTAGTGAATTTATACTGAATTTAAAAATTCTGCTTGTTTTGGTTTGGTTCTCTATGTTTTTCACGACTTCCTGATTTTCCTACAGTGACTATGCCTTTGTTCTATAATTAGACATCAAAGGCAATAGCTGTTTCATCTAAATTTATATTACCTATCATATAAGAAGTTACATTTACTTTTAAAAAATTTAATGGCCAAAGTAAAACTAAAAGGTAGCATATCAAACACAGTATATTGGCAAAAGAGAAACATTTCTAGTTTTCATGTACTATATTCAGAGAGTTAAGAGTTTATCATTGGTCATATAATAAAATAAAGTATCTTGAGAGCATAAGTTTGTCCAATTTGTATTTTAAATCTTCAATTTATAAAATAGTTACTCGTGCTCATTTTAAAGTTCCATTATACAAAACGGAGACATTTGCAAATTTCAAAACCCTCAGGAGATATCATTTAGCATCTTTGGAAAACATAATATTTAATTATCATAGCATGAGGTATTTTAATGGCACATTTCAACATTGCGATTGAGAACTGATTTCTGAGAGGCAAATTAAGTGATATTTCCACTCACATGCCTTATTTAAATACAAGCTACATGCATAATTATGCTTGATCCCATTGCCACTTAAAAATAAAAAAGTAAAAATACAAAGATACTCATAGAGTTTTTCCCTTAGTAACTATAGTCACCAAAAAAGTGATAATTATCAAGTACCCTTAAATTGTTCATACACCCCTAAAAGGTTGGGGAGCTGTTTTCTACCTAATATTGATTATAGGATTCAAAAGTTAACCTTCCTATTATCACAACCACTTTAGATAAGCTTTAGTCAAGGAAGAAAGATGGTATCACTTTTATTAATTACTTTTAAAGATAAAATTGCATTTGTGTTTAATCTTTGCTTAAAAGTACATTTCTTTTTCCCCCCAAAAGTAATGGATTGACCTTCTTGTTTTGCATTACCTATTTGCCCTCTAAGGTGTCAGGGGCATTTTTACAGAGGCAGTGCAGGTAGGCATCCTAACAGAGATATGAGAGGCAGTATTTTTCCCTTTGTAATGAATGAGCAATGACCAAGGAAAGGACTCAAATCATTCAGGTTCTTCCTCCTGTGGGCACTCTGTAGAACTGTACTTCCCTATCTCCTCTCAAGTTAGGTTGGCCATCTAACTGTTAGGGGTCAATAATTTGTGAATAAAATGTTGAAGTTTAGGAAGCTAAGGCATGGGTCATCATATATTTTCCCCTTGTAAGGCAGATGATGGAAGCATATGTCAAGACCAAGTCTTCATCATCCTGAGTCTTTAGGTGACCACAATGAACAGAAAACCCCTTTGTCAATCATTGGAGAAATGTACTTTTGTTAGGTTAAACCACTATGATTGGAGATTATTTATTACTGTCATATAACCAAACTTATACTGATTGTTTAGAAGAAAACTAAAAGGAAAGAAAACCTTGGATTTCTTCAAAGGCCATTTAGGTTCCTATATTAGTGCTCACTAAAGAAACAGATTTAAGATATATAAGTATATTTTTAATATTGTATATATGAATTTACAAGGTAGGCTTATGATGGCCACCTGCAGAGTCAGGTGTGGAGGAGAGCAGAAGGGCTGTTTGTGTACTGAAAATCTGAAGACTCCAGTCAAAAGTCAATGGCCTGAGGCTCACTGTAGAGTCCTATGCACGTCTGTATCTGGAACTCAAGGGAAGTGAACTGCAAGGTCTTCACTGAAAGGCTGAAGAGTCTGTGTTGAAAACCAGGAGACCAACATCCAAGGTGAAGACTGGAGCTCCTCTGAAGAAATAGAAGGGAACCTTCCTTCTTCTTCCCCTTTTCATTACATGCAGGCTATAAGGCTATTGGTTGGTGCCACATACACCAAGGTGGGACTCCATTTTCAGTAAGTCTATTTAGCCACACCCAGAGCTATGCTAAGTCAATTAGCTGGATATTTCTTACTCTTAGTCAAGTTGACACAACTGCTAGTTATTATAACTCCACTGAAACACTTGTTCTCTGTTTGATAAACTATAAGCAAGCTGAACATACTCCATGGGGAAAGTTCAAAAGCATCCTAAAAATGTATTAAAGTCTCTGTTTCAATCAAAACCTTTTCATTAAAAGTCTATGAGTTTAATGGTTTAATTCTAAATCCATATTTACTATGTTAATTAGATGAATTTGTGGGTAACTGTGAGCTCTAGGGAGTTTTTTTAAATTGGGGGGTTTCATATTGATTTTAAAAACATAAATAAAAGTACATTCTGTTATCCCCTGGATGGCCAACTTGTCCAAGATAATGCCAAGGCCTGAGTTTGCATTTGTGCTTACATCTGTATGCGCAACAAATGGTGCTATTCTGTCAAAGTTAGTGAAAAAAAAAGAACCAAATTGGATATAATTCTAAATAATGTATTGTGTTGGGACCAAAGGTACTCACAAAAAACCAAGATGGATTTTTAAAAAAATTTTAGTAGTATGTACTTGCAATATATAACATCAACCACCTTGTTTTGAGCAATGATTTAGTTCAGAAAAACCATTATGATTGTTCATTTGAATTTTATTGGTTTCATTTTTGGTTTTAATTTAACTGGTAAATTAGGGGTTTTTTGTTTAAAAAAAAAAACATGAGACATTTATATCCATTTTTTCTGCAATCTACTTTTAAGTAATATTATAATACAAATACCAAAGAACTACAGTTTGGTGGTGGTAAAGTTTCAGTTCTGAGATCATGTTTGCTTCAAAATGTCCCAAACTCTTTTCATTTTAGACCAGGCTCACGGCAGTTCTATCTCTTTAAATAGGAAAGAGGTTGAGCTATATGAACTTATTCACCCAAAGTCTATTCAAAAGAGTTACCTGAAAACAAAAAAGCTGTCTTTGATTCCATGAATCTTCACTTCATGCTTCTGAAAAAGGAAGCCAGAGAGAAAGGATGCACTGAAAACCAGGAAAGAATCCGAAATGATCAAAGAAAGGCTGTATCAGTGTTTATAGAGAAACAAATATAACAGAAGATATACAAATACATTTGAATTTACAAAATTGGCTTACAGTGGCCACCCACAGAGTCGGATGAGGAAGACAGCAGAGGGTCTGTCTGCACTGGAGACTGAATGATTCAGTCGATGGTCTGGAGCTCACCGTGGTGTCCAGTGCAAGTCTGTATCAGGAGATTGATGGGTATGCAATGGAAGGCAGAAGAATCAATGCTGGAAGGTATTCTGTGCCGGAAGCCAAAAAGTCTGCACTGGAAACCTGAGGATGACATCCAAGGTGAAGATGAAGACTGGAGCTCCTCTGAAGAAACAGAAGCAGATCCATCCTTCTTCATTTCCCTCTTATGCCATTTAGACGACAAGCCACTAGGGTGTGGACTTGCTGAGCCTATTTAGTTAAACTTCTCTTGCTCGAGTTGACACAATCCATCAACCATCACAAAGGGACTTGTGGGTCATTGGGAAGACCAGTCCTGGTGTGGCAAAATCTATCTTTCTTTGCACTGATAGCTGTGGGAGAAGAATGCTGCTTTCAGCATCTTCACACACAATTCACTACTTTGTGAAGAGAAACAAGGGCCTGAGGCAATATTTAAGAACTGGAACATTTTGTATTAAAAACATGGGCTGAAATAAGGTCAAAGATGAGTATTTTATATTCCTAAAAGCAATGTAACCTTTTTTTCAGTTCCTTTTTCTCTTCACATTATACATTATTTTGCTAAGTGATTTGACTAATTTCTCTTTCACTATAATAAATACTCATTTATGTTTCTTCATGGCACCAAAAGCCATCCGTAGCAGGGGCAGGTGCCCAATAAAGCAGAGGCGGGTGCCCAAGAAAAAGCAGTGATGCAGACCCCACTGTAAATTGCAACTGGGTCAGACAGAGAGCATGAGCATACACCTGCTGTAGGATCATGCCTGAGAAGTCCTTAGATATCAGCACAGCGCTATGCTTGTGGAAAATGAAATAATGAAAGAGAAGAAAAAGAAGACAATAGTGATGAAGATGATGAAGATTGATGATGACAGTTATAAAGGTAGCAGCAAGGATGATGATGGACATGATAAAGATAATGAGAAAGGTGATGATGATGAAGGTGGAAAAGATGATGATGGTCTGGATTTTTTCATGGGTTCCAAATCATTTAGGGTCACATATCATGCACCAAACCTTCTGGAGAAAAAATTAGTAAGACACGCACTCTGCCCTCAAAGAATGTCCACCAGGTTAGGAAATGAGGCAAAAGAGAAAACACATCATAAGAATGGACGGTAGGAAAGAGATTACTCCTGCTCAAAAACAACTGTTCTAAGTCTTTTGATTATTTTGGCCTGGTCTGAAAGTAGATTTCATTCAGAAAGTCTAGCCTCTTTACCACTGGGTAACTCATTCATTCATTTATTCATGGAACAGCCAATTATTTGCTGTAACCAGTCCCAAGCTGAGGAATGGGCACCCAGTGCTAGAGGAAACCCTAGCTACAGGTTTCCTGGAGTTTACGGCAGTGCCATTTGTGTAGAATGGCTCCTGCCCTCACCCTGCTCCTTTGTATGTTCAAAAAGCAGAGTTCTCACACATTCCCCAAATCACACAGTATTTCTTTAGTATCAGCTTACTATTAAATTATGCCTTTTATCTTCTCATAGCAGACAGTTGCTGTGCTACTCAGCTTTATATTTTGTCTATTCAATGTCTCTGTATTGGAAATTTCCTATTGTAAAATAAATTACCTTCATGAAGTCATCCAAACTTTACAGATTATCTATGAAGGACAGAGTCCGTGCACTCCAGTTGAGAAGTAGTCCTAGAAGTACAGGAAGGTAACTCTGTCCATAGTTGGAGTGTATTGACTGTCCCTCGTTTTCTGGATTTGAGGAGAATTTTTGCAAAACGATTTCCCCTCCACCTTAAATCCATTCAACTCTGTATTTCAAGGCAAAAATTCAATTCATCTGATCCTGATTTGTTTGCACTTAACTCATCACAATGTTGTTTTGAAGAAGCTGATGTGCAAAAAGCCTTTTCATCAGCTTCTCCAAGAGCTTTTCTCTTCAAGGGAAAAGAAATCAGTGAGTGTTTACCAAGGGCAACAGAACCTAAAAAAAAAAAAAAAAATTCCAAGTGTAGTTCTGAAGCCTAGACTTACATGAATAAAGGAGGCTTGAAATTTACCTTCCTTGCTCCCTGCCTTAGAAAGGAAGATGGCCCGGAGTCAACTGCCTGGCCTTCCAGGTGGAAGCAGGTGGAAGCTTTCACCTTGCACCGGCTTTCACTGAATGAATCTTACTGCACACTCGGGAGCTGGAATGTGTATTTGCTGCAACCACTAAACACTCCTAATGATGTTCTCAACAAAGCCCGCATTTTAAGCCTTGTTTCTGCTTTTCTTTTCATGTTGTTTTTCTCAGTGAAAGGATCAAAGCAATGAGGTCACTTTTTCTTCACTCAATCAGGCAGGAGTTCTTTGAAGTAAATGTGATTTTTTTTTCCCCTTTTCTTCTTAAGGAAGAACCTTTATAATCAGAGGCTGACTATAGATTTCCTAAAACTAGTCCCTTAGCTGGTGCACATGAGGAAGCAAAGTCTGCAATATCTTTTCTTCCTTAGATTTTTCCCTCCTTGTTTTCCACTTGATGAGAGCCACTGGGTAGATTTTAATGTGCCCAGGATAGTTGAGAACATCTAAAGACAACATCATCCATTCATCAAAAACATGTGAAAACAAAAGACACAGGAGTTCAGCTGAACAGAAAATAAATCAGGGAATTTAGAAAAAGCATTTGTAGTCACAGCTTAAGGCTGTCTTGCCAAAAAAAAGTATCATAATAACTCCACTAATGATCATTGCAGAAGCAAAATGAAGCTGAAAGCTTGTTACTATGGTTCTTGCTTCTACAAAGAATTCAAAATATCTTGTAAAAATAACAGGATAGTGAATAAAAAAATGATGCCAAAGTGAACTTGAGCACAATTTATTCAGGAACCTGTCCATATATATAATATATATAGCCAGAGATTTTCAGAATAAATATTTCTCTAATGAGCAAATAATCAATAATAACAGGTAATGTATACTGAGCACATGCTACGTGCTGATTATTGAATTAAGTGTTTTCATGCATTATCTCCTTTAACTTTTATACAACCCCCCACAAAGTATTATCAGTCCCATTTCACAGAAAACTAGTGCTTAGAATGCCCTAGGTTTATAGATGGAAAGTGACAGAAATCAACTCCAAATGTATTTGCTATCAAACATATACCATGGTTTATCAGAAACCTATTATTTATAATCATCCTGGGCTACATATTCCTACTCAAAGACTGAAGTCATATCTGTCCTGGGTAAGTAAACTGAAACAATAATCTGACTTGAACAAATGTCCCTTTTCACTGTTAATTAACTCCAAGAGAAATTGTTTTATAGAAGTTTTCAAAGATTCCTTTAAGACTTCTCACTGGATAGTGATAGTAGAGACATATTTCCCTATACATTTTCTCCATCAAAAATTTAATAAGGCTGTCAAAACCTATCAAACCATACACCTAAAATGCTGACATTTTACTTTACATAAATCAGACCTCCAAAAAAGTTCCTTTAAAAATAAAGATCCCAGAACATTTAATGGGAGTTGCTCCCAATATGTTCTCAACTTCTCCATTTCTAGATTTCATGTTGAATTGTTTTTATGGCAAACTACATAAAATTGCTATTTGTAAATATCGGTTCCATACTGTCTTGGTTACTTTTTTCTCATTTTTAAGACAAAATACCTGATGCCCAAAGTGAAGGAAGGAGAGGTTTCTTTCTTACAGTTTTAGAGGTTTCAGTCCATACTCAACTGGTTCCAAGGCAGGGTGGCATGGCTGAGGGGCAGCCGTTCATGGCGGCTGCAAGCAGCAAGAGCAAACAGCACAAAAGAGGGAAAAACACGCCCCCATTCTGACCTTACACTGTATGTCGGCTCCACCCCAGGGTGGGTGCAGAACTCACACCCCCAATCCTAGCACTAGATAAGGAGTCAATCACAAACGCTAGATTCAGCAGCTTCTATGAATACACGAGGCTTGGGGGACGGGGCACCTAGATACAAACCTTAACATATACAAATCAAAGTTTAAAGTCTTCATGTTAGTACACTGCAATATAATCTGCTATTCTCCTTTATCATCTTAGTCATATCTTTTTTTGGGGGGGGTACCGAGGATCGAACTTACAACCTCATGCTTGCCGGACAAGCACTGTGCCACTGAGCTATATCTCCTGCCCTAACTTTTAAAAATATTTTAACTAATTAATTCATTTGCACTGCTGGGGAATAAACTCAGGGCATGCTAGGCAAGCACTCTACCACTGAGCTACCATCTCCAGCCCCATACACTTTGATTTAGACAGAATTTTTCTTGGCTAGCACTAGATGAATGGAATTTCTATAACTTTTTTCCTTTCTTTCATTTTAACCCTTTCTCCCCTTTTTACTGAACTCTGCTGGATGGCATGTCCTAGTCTCCCTTGTAGTTAGGGGTAACCTGGTGACTGAGTACTACCCAACAGAATCCGAGCCAAAGTGATGGGTATCACTTCAGGCCTGGCCCATAAAAAACTCCTTCACTCTATGTTCTACTTTTATCCTTATCCCTGCCTGGAAGCAGAGTATTACTGGGTCTTTAGCTGTGGCATAATACAGAAAAAACCTGGGTCTCTGAATCAGAGTGTGAGAAATCACCTGTTAGGCCAGCACCACTAGAGGATCAAGAACTAAATTTCTGTTATTCTTAGAAGCAGTCTATATGTGCATCAACAGATGAAGAAAATGTGGTAATTATACATGATGGAATACTACTGTGCCATAAAGGATAAACTTGAGTCCTTTGCAGGAAAATGGTTGTACCTTGAGACCACAGTGTTAACTTAAATAAATCAAGCATACAAGCTTTATATCACATGGATTCTCTTATATGAGGAAACCCAAAATATAAATAAAGAGCAAAATAGAAGATAGATAATAGAAGAATAAGAAGATAGGTCTTCTGTAAATAGGAAGAAAACCAAGAGATGGCGGGAGGGGATGTGAAGCGAAGAGAAAAGAGTTTTTAAAAACTTGAGATGTGTTATGCACAGGTACTAGCTCCCCAGGAGGAGTGTAATCATTATGTGCTACAAAAATGCACTATTAAAAAATAAAAATTGAGAAAAAATTTGAAAAATAAACTCCTGTGTTAGGCCTCTGAAATATGGAGATTTACTATTGGTACCAATGTTAATTTTACCAATGATCTTTATTTATCTTTCAATAATATTTATTGCCAATTTTCTATGTCCCTTAGTGTGATGGTTTGGGTATAGATGTCCACCCAAAGCCTTATGTGGTCATAGGTGGAGCTTTTTCAGAGGTGGCTAGATCTAGAGTGTGTGGTGCTGGGATTAAGGACTAAATTAGTCCACTGACTGATTTGGCATCGTTTTGGGTGTGTATGCTAACCACCCTAAGGGCAGGTAGCTGAAATAGAATATGAGGGGACAGAAAAAAGCACCTATTGTCACTTTCAGCCTTCTGCCTTGCTGCTTTCTGCCTGCCACGCACTGTTTCTCTTCTGTGATGCCCCTTTGCCATGCCAACCTGCCTTGGAGCAGCCAGTTATGAACTGAAATCTCTACAGACTGTAAACCAAATAAACCTTTCCTCCTTTAACTTTAGGTTTCAGGTATTTTGTCTCAGCAATGAGAAAAATAACTAAGATACTTAGAGACTAGTTGAATGTATCAAAATTTTTAAAATGGCTCTTCAAAGAAGTTATACAGAATGATATTCTGTGTCACTACAACTAATACACTTTCCATTTGTGGAAGTCCCATTTGTAGAAGAAACCTGTTACCTGTTGCCTATCACTCATTTCCCTCTTCTTGGAAACAATTCTCCATATTTCCTTTGGGAAGCCACCCCTCCTCCATATCTGGCCATACAACTTAGGCGAGGTTGAAACCCTCATCAATGTGTGGACTTCGATTGGCTTAAAACAACCAGCACCCATCCTCTGACACTTTTGCTAAAGTAACTGGCCAGCAACACAGGCAGAGGTGAGACACTGCTGACTCTTTCTGGAAACAAAAATAGTTTTCTTTCTTTGCAACAGCCAGTGCGGTCTCTCTCAGCCCAGAGAGTGCCTACAATGATGGAAAAGCCTGGAACTCTTCAGTCATTCTACTGCTGCCAATGGTGTGAAGCCTACAGATGAAGATGATACTCCATGAGGAAAGTCAGAGCAATTGGGAGAAATCACCTTGAAAGCCCTCACCTCACTACTGGGTCAATACAGTATTACCTTGACTTTCAGTGTTATGGGGCTATTACTTTTATCATTCAACCAATTTGAATTTTTATTCCTAAATTATTTGACTTTGTCATTTATTCATTCATTCTGAATTTGCATAAGTCAAAAAGGTACAAATGTGTATGGATCAAGGAAAACTCAACACTGAAATGCCATGCAAAAATGTGTGTATCATTTTCTGTCTCATGAAGACCTTTTTTCCTCCTCTTACAATTATGAAAGCTTTCATGCCAAGTCTAAGTAGTGGTACAATCATTCCTGGGATGATAATTGAGCCTCATCATTCAGGAAGAATTCAAGAGAGACCACAGCTGATTGCCAAAGAAATCCACCAAATAATTCAAGCACCTGGTCACTCATACATCCTGAACAGTGACTTGTCCTCATTCTGTAAGGTAGCCTTACAGTCGCGTGTTCACACACATTCCATTTTCAAGGGTTCCACAGGAAACAACATGTAGCTCCAGTCTAGATGGTGCCATAGCCTTCAAACCTTTCTCCAATCGCTCTTGGATCATGGCTGAGTCATATCTCACTCTCCTCTGGGATTCTGACCTCCATGAACATTCATTCATTCATTCATTAGTTGTGAAATTGGGTAGATAAGGATTAGTGACTTAGAAAACTGCCTGCAAAACGAACCTGCGGTGTTGAATGCTTCACTGGAGCTGCAGCTGCTTTGTTTTGTCTTCACAGCTTCAAATTCAGCAGAGAAGAGCCTTCTGCAAAGACACTTCTTGGCTTACTTGCCCATTTCTAAGCCAACAGCTGTGGCTTGGAGGAGAGTGCAGGCTCTCACTGATCAGACTTCACTGTTTATATATTTCTGGAGCACATGGCTGAGATGCATGCAGTTTCCCTCCAAAAAGGGAATGGACCCTGGATGCCTGTATCAGTCAGGGATGTTAATGTTAGCTACCTTAATAAGCAATCCTAAATATCCATGGCTTAACAAGTTGCATTTCTCACTCGTGCAAAGTCAGATGCAGAGATGTTCTGGTTGGGCAGCTCCTTTGGCAGCTCTCCATCAGCACTGACTCAGAAATCCAGGCCTCTTTAGGGAATGATGCTCTCCACATCACATCATACTATATTCAAAATTGTTGTGGAAGGGGCAAAGTGAGTGGGGCAAGGCATTACTGCTCTCAGCTCTGTAGGCTTCCAAATGACTCACCAATCTGTCTTTGAATTCATTGGTAAGAACTCAGTCACATGCCCCCACACAGATGCAAGGAATCTGGAAAATACAATTCTGCTGTGTGCCTAGGAAAATGGAACAAATTTGTAACCAAGCTCTGATACAAAGGAAAACCCAACTCATACTTAATACACGGCCAGAACAGCTCAGAGCTATACTCTGTCAGACAAACACTGAGTTGGAGCCAGAAGTGATCTGGTTCTACCAACCATCCGAACAGATGGAAAAGTGGGAAAGGTCTTTCCCACTCACCACTAGTATTGCACACCATGGATTTTACTAGATATCCCAAAAAGGGATGCCAGAAATTCCTTTCTACTCTGTCCCCACTATGCCCGTCAACTTGCCAAAGCTTGTTTGTATCAAGTCTGGAGTAGTAGAAATGTAGTGGGTTTAACAGTAGGTCTGAGTTCAAACACTAGTTCTCTTTCTAGATTGGGCAAGCAGTCAGCCCTCTGGGCTCCAGTTTATGTGCTTGCCTAATTCAAACACTCAACAAGCATTACGTTTCTCCTGTTTTCACATCTTCCTACTGCAGCATCAATCATACCTAGAGTTTTCCTGGGGTGACTAACAGTTAATCTTCTGAGGGTCCCACCAGTACATTTTCCCAGTATTTTGTGGTTAGGGCACTAACACCAAATACCTCTGCAGCAATCTACACAAGCTCTAAGGAGGAGTGTCAGTGCCCTTTTTACAGGTGAAGTAACCTTCGTGCAGTAAGCATTTTACTCCCAGTGTATTTTTCTGGTTCAGTCATCACAGCTCCTGCTAAAACCTGGTGAGCTAAGCTAAAAAGGGAGGCAGATGAGCTCCTCTCCAGGACTTGACTTGCATAAGGATGAACATCTCTCATTAGGAGCGAGTAGCTCCATTGTTGGAGGTAGCTGAAAACCCTTTTGAAAGCCCTTACCTTGTGGATATCTCTTAGTATGAGACTTCAATTTGCCATGTAAACAAGACCCAAACTCACACTCCTTGGCATAGTACCTTGCCTAAAGCTTTAAGCAAACCACATGATCCAAGCTAACGTGTCCTTTCAAAGGAAACCAAGCTGTTAATAAAATAAAGCCTTTGGCCACGCCCACTCAAGTCAGACCAGGGACTAACTTGGCTTCCAACACTCCCAATAGTCACCCCACTACTGCTCAGCCCAGATGGTTCCGAACATCAAGATGATTGTTCCCTTCTTTAACTCATTAAAACTTACGGGCTGCGTGATTCATTTCCTCAGATCTTTGCCAACTACTCTATGAGCCAACCAATGAGATAATGTTATTTGTGATTGCCTGTGATAAAATTTTCCAAATAACACATGTTCCTTTATATGTAAGACTCTTTGAGACACACTACCTGCTTCAACATAGAAAAGTGCATGTAAATCCTAATGGAATAAGTATGAGTGAGAAGAATCCTAGTGGAATCCTAATGGAATCCTAATGGAATAAGTATGATACATCTCTCTGTTCTAAAAAATTTTTTCCAATTTTTTTATTAGTATACATTTTCAGTAAATCATAATCATATTCCTCATGGGGAGGTGGTACATGTATGTAACACATCATAATTCTTTTTTTATCCCCTTTCCCCCCTGTACTTCCTTCTCCCTCCATCTCTTGGTCTGCTTCTCATTGGCAAAAGATCTGTCTCCCTATTTCCTATTTTTTGTCTTTTGTTTTGCTCTTTATTTGTGTTTTGGGTTTCTCATATAAGAGAAACTGTGTGAAAGGAAAAGTCCATAGAGCATCTTCCCGTGAGTTCTGACCCTATCTCCGATTCTCTTAGCTATGTGACAATACCAATACCCCTAATTAGCAGGCCTGGTCTAACTCCTATATATAGAACAGATCACTGCAGACCAGGAGGCCCTCAGTTCCAGAAGAACAGGGAACCTTACGCAAACACTAAATGGACCAGTGACCAGGGTTCTTGTAATTTTACATGCTTTTGTGATGGAATACTGTTTTGTTATATAATTTTGACTTGGATTCTTTCCATTTGCATTTGTTTATGTAATTTCAGGAAAAATACTGAATATTTGAGGCCTGGATGATACTAATAAACTAATAATTGCAGAGATTTTTTTAAAAATAAAAAAGATAGATGACTCAATTCCTGAATAGTTCATTTCCAGCTTCCTCATTCTTTGCTACTCCTTATAAAGAGAGTTGTAAGAGACCTGCTGTCCTGTCACTTTGCAGCCAGTGGCCCCTCTCAGGTCTTTATCTCAATAAAGCCTGTCCTTGAGCTCTCTCTCCCCACTTCTTTCTCTCTCTCTCCCCCTCCT
>RJWT010022892.1:0-16998 GCA_004365215.1 Cuniculus paca | reverse complement strand
CTGTGTCTACTGCAGATCCAAAAGATGGTTCTGGAGAACGGGCACTCTGGGAGGTAAACCAGGAGTAAAACCGCATCCATTCAGATCTTGAATTGTGACTGCGCAGTTCAGTGAGTGCCCGCCCACCCCTGCGCCTCCCCTAGGACTCTCTGTGAACTAAAAACCAGCTTTTTGTGATTTCTGCAGAATTAAATGGAAGCTTTTAAATTCCCAGGCAGCAGTCTGAGCAGGACCACAGCTCCAGAATGAGAGCGTGCGCACCAGGAGCCGCAGGAGGCTCCTCACAGCCCTATCTGGAACCTGGGCCCAGCCCCTGGCCCAGCATGTGGCTGGTGTGTCTTTATTCCAGCATGGCTCAGCCTGCAATGTTCCCCTTGTATTTCCCGACCCCTGGTGTTTTCCAAGTCTCATGGCTCCATCCCTCGCACCAGCTGACCTCTACCCAGGGGTGTCACAAGAGGAGGCAACAGTCCACAGTCAATAAGCAACCGCCATGAAACACGGTTTCCATGAAAATCATTTCTTTCCTCTGGGGGGAAAAAGGAAATGTTAAATCTTAATGCCATTTCACTGTGGAAAAAGGCCGCTGCCCCGCATCACGTGAAGCAATCTAGTGTTTTTTCTACAGCATGTTGCATAGATTGGTGGACTGGAAGCTCTGGCGCTTCCCTTTAGCACATCAAGGCTTCAGCAAGAACTATGTTCCTTTCACAGTTTGAATATTATTCAAGTTTTGATGATTAAAGCTGGTTGGAACAGCATGAACCGAATAGATTACAGCACTCCACTTACAGCAGGCTCTTTGCTAGAAGGACCGGCCAGACATGAGCGCTGCACGTAGTCCCCTGGTCTCGCCAGCCCAGCTTCCAAATGTGAATCTTGTATTTCCTAGATTCCACGGTCCTTGATTTTTGCTCAGAAAACCTGATTCTGGCCTTCTGAGCAAGCTTGTCTTATACTTCTTCATATCCTCCAAATAAGCTAATTTAATAGTGAAATAATCTGCCCATATCCCAGGAGGTCAAAGCAGTGCGGTAGTGCAACACAGTAGCTGCAAGATGGATGTAGGTGGGTGCACTACGTGGCTCCCAAGCCAACACCCTGAGGCTTTGTGCAGCATCAGGAATGATGACTAAGGATGCACATAAAAGCACAGCCTGCACCCTCCTTACAACCACCATGCTCTGGGCAGGAGGCAGCAGGCAGCTGCCCCTGCTAAACAGAGCTCTGCTGGACTAGATGAAGTCAGACCACTTGTTCTCCTAGCGGTGGCAATGCTGATCTCACTGATGAGGGGTTTGAGTTCAGTCTACTGTTCTATAACCTCTGCCCATGTTTTGACAAGACAATCACATCTACATTCCCATGTGTCTCTAGGAGGACCAGTCAGACATGTGCAGGGTCCTTCACCCCTGTCTGTGATGAAAGACATGGGTTTTTGTTTTTGTTTGTATTTCTATTCCATCAAGAACTAAAATGTGGTCCTACACATGCATGGCTAGACTACAGTTCACACTATCACAACTTTCCCTGGGAACTCGCTGTATGAGATTAACACTGCCAAAACTGGTCTGTGCCTTGTTCAATGAGAGGAGCTGCAGACCATGCTCTTGCCTGCCAAGCCAATATTAAATGTAACTGTAGTTTCTAAATGCTTACTCTCAATTTAGCTTGGGACAAACTGGTAACAGGGTGTGCAGACTGGCACCTGCCTAGGACCGTGCCTTCACCATTTTCTACTCCTAGTAGCATGGAAAGCCTAGTCAAATGGCAACAGCTGAGTGGCCCCATTGAACCACAGCCAGAGTAGCATTCAAGATTTGGTTCTACTTGGTTTGGACTGTCTCAGAATTTCTCAGGAACCAACATATGCCAGCTCCAAGGCTAAAGACAAAGAGAGTCCCTGCCTTATGACCCCTGAGATGAGTCCACATATAACCACCTGTTCCCACTATTTGGCATAAGCAGGCACTGTTCTAGTAACTTTGCAAATAGAAATTCACTTAATCTTCAAATATTCAATCCTCACATATTCCAGTAAGCATGCCCTTGGGAGCTTTCTGACCATAAGGAACAGACATAACTCAGAATTGAACTTTTACTCAGTTTACAAAGATGATGACAGTAAGTTTAAGCGTGAAGGTCCTTGAAATCATACCGATGAGTTTGTTTCTTTGAATGTATTTCACGCATTAAAAGACAATTAGCTGGACCTCAATTTATTATGTCACTTGTGGGAATTAGTGAGCAATGTGGCTAAAAATTGGGACTATTCCTTTATTCTAATACGCAATGTATATGCTAGGCAACAAAAGAGCAGATTGGTTCTCTCCCTTCTGTGCTGGTAAGCATGTGTCTGGAAAATGGGCCTGCATGTTCAACACACAACACCCATCGCCAGCACTCATGCTTGTTGATCTGACCTTGGGCAAATGCTGTCTAACTCACCCACAAAATGGGAATAATTTGGCCCATGTCACACAGTGAGCAACAAATGAGCTGCCCCAGGAAAAGGAGTGATCTTTCCCTGCATCTTCTTAGTAAACAGGCATTGAATCTATCCTTACTTGGAAGCTTCAAGAGCAGAGTATGGACCACTAAGGTTCCTTGGGAGGCTAACTTCAGTGATAGCTATAATCAAAAGGCAAGTGCTATAGCTGGAAGATTTTAAGAGAGAAGGTAAAAGAGAAAGGTAAGATAGCTTCTTTTTTTTTAAATCCAAGTGTCAGTATCCCTCATCCCTTCTCAATGTTACTATAGGACTGAAGGGAAAACAGGAAGTGTTCCAGAACTGTGCAGCCTCTAATTTGGCCTAAGTGTACAACTAGCATTTGCTTTTCTCAAAACAGAGATGCACAGTTCTGTATGCTCTTCCCTTACCGACCCCCGCCCCAACTGTTTCTGAGAGCTCTGTGGGGATGCCTGAGGAAAAGAAATCCTCACGTCTCATTTTATCTTTCACGTAGAAACCAGACCCAGAAGGAGGAAAAAGGAGGCAGTGCAGCTAGATAGCGAGGCATACGACAGAGGTGTCGTCAGCCCAGGGACAGCCGTCCTCTGCAGCCAGCCAGCACTTCTGTGATATTGTTCAGGCACAGGTGGAATTGCAGGCATTGTAACTGTGAGTGTGCTGAACTGGGCTGGAAGAGTTAAAACAGGGAGCAAACACAGTTTGATGGCGTATGCTTGAGGTTCTGTTCACAGCCGCTCCCTATGTTCAGAAGAAACTAATATGAACAGTAAAAATAGGGCAGAAGATGTTGGAAAATACAGTGTTTCTGCCCTTTCATGGCTGTCTCTGTGATTTCTAGGTGTTTTATTTTCTTTTGAAACAATGCTCTTGTGAAATGCCACAAATTAAAAAATCTGCGTGGGGACGACACCTTGCAAGTAACTGCGTTATGAAAGACAGACTGTACGTCGACTCTTGAAAGTGTCAAACAGATTCAAGTTATCACCAGAATGATGTGGTTTCAAGAGAAAATTAGTCTTCAAAGTCTCAAGTCATAAATCCTAGAAGATTCCATTTAGATTAGTTAGAATTCATCAACAAGCTTATTTAATAGATATAGGCCCAAATATAGATTCTAAATTTCCACACAATGACAAACCCTGAAAATGGAACTCCACAGCTACTGACTAAAAAGACAATCCGAGAAGTAGGTTTTGATGTTTATTACCTGATACCTTCTCTGGGTGTAAATGCTTCCAGGCAAACATTTTTATTCAGTTTTGTGCCAGGTACTGTGCTAGGCTCTGGTATACAAAATGAACAAATCCATGTCAGCCATTAGTAAGTCTGAATGGATCCTATTGCTTTTGCTCCTTGATTTGTTATTTATTTCTCAAGCTGGCTCAATATGGAAACAGATGCCATCCAAGCATCTGAAAGTTTTCCTCATTAGTCTTCCTCAGAAAAAATGGAAGCAGGCAAGAAAACCCAAAAAATAAGTCCAACAGTGAATGTTGGTCAGACCAAGTTAGTATTCTTAGATTCACATTCCCTCCAGTAAAACATTAATTAGCATGGACACCCAAGCACATAGCACATATAAGGAAGTGTGAAGTGATATGGATACAATGAACACCAGAAAAACAAAGACAGACAGAGAGACAGACAGACAGACAGACAGACAGACAGACACACACACACACACACACACACACACACGCGGACAAGACAGACTGGTGGGTAGTGGATGGACCTGTGTTCAAACTCAGCCATACCACATGGCTAGATTTGTGGCCTTGGGCCACTTGATTACCTCTGAGCCTCATCTTCATTTGTAAAGTGTGGATAATCCCTACCTTGTGGTGTTGATATGAGGATTAGAGATAATATATGTAAAGTACTAAAATATAGTGGGCAGCCATAACTAGAAGCTATTATTATTATATTATTGGGGCTGGATAAAGGTTTGGTGATTGAATAATAGGTAGATTAGCTGACCTCAAAAATCCATGACAACTCTAAAATTACGATACTAAAAATGGAATTAAAAGTTCATACATCAAATCAACTGAAGGATATTTTTAACAGTTGGAATTGTGATGCAAATTTCTTATGCTTTTCAGAATAAGTAGTGATAATGAGACTCATGGAATACAATATATACACAACCCTGGCATGCCATTAAAACGTTGATTAACACTTAGCAGGCTTGGTGTCTATAATTCCGAGAGCTCAAGGCTGCAGCTGCCATTCCTCTGAGCTGTCCTTGGTAGACTCCTTCTCTGTGAGGCAGATTTTATCAGAGTTCCCTCTTCAACCCTTACCACTACATGAGGCAATCCTGTTATTTCCTCGGCTTTCATAAAACCGAGCCCTAGTGAGACGAAGAATCGTTAGTCTTCCAGGAACCAGAATAAATGGAAGCAGGTGAGAAAATCCGAAAAGCAAGTCCAACAGTGAATGTTGGTCAGACCAAGTTAATATTCTTAGATTTACATTCCCTCCAGTAAAATGTTAAATAGCATGGACAACCAAGTACCTAGCACCATAAGGCAGTGTGAAGTGGTATGGATACAATGAGCACCAGAAAAAAAAGTAGACAGACAGATGCACGAACATGTGGACTGCACATCTAGGAGGCACCACCAGAGACCAGACTTCAACTCTGACACAAAGTCCCAGCTGTCCCATACTTTGTAATATCACTGGTACTCAGGCAGGTGCCAAAACCAAAGCATCCGAGCTTGGAGAGACTTGCAAGAAAATGCACACGTAGTTGGGCTAGGGATTTAGCTCAGCAGCCTAAGCGCCTGCCTGGCAAGCGTGAGGTTGTGAGTTCGATGCCCGGTGCTGCAAAAAAAAAAAAAAAAAGAAAATGCACACGCGGAAAAGGAAGAACAAATGTCAGTAACATCTACCGCATTTTTATTTGACATTATTCTGTTTGACGGTGTTCTTACTAAGTTCCTTAAAACAGAAGTCCTGCATTTGTAAGTATTAAAAGTGGCACGATGCAGGCAAACCCACCTCTGGATAAATACTAAAAGAATGGAAAGCAGTATCTGCACCTGCAGGTTTGTGGCAGAATTGCTCACAATAACTAAGAGGTAGAAACAACCCAAACATCCATCAGTAATGGATAAACAAAGTATGGTACATACACACAATGGAATATTACTCAACCTTTAAAAGGAAGAAAATCTTGTTACTTGTGACAAGTGAGGAAGCATGAACACACCATGTGGCCTGAAATACACTTGAAACAAAAAGACAGATATTGCGTGATTCTACTACAAAATCAGTCAGTTTTATAGAAACAGAAAAAAATAAAAACCAAAAGTGGTTGCCGGAGCAGAGGAGAACGGGAGCTGATACTTAACAAGTATGTCTAGTTTCAGTACTGAAAGATGAAAAAGTTCTGGGGACACTCCTGAGCTGTACACTTAAAAATGGTAAAATATTTTGTTTCAAGCACAATTAAAAAAGAAAGTGGCAGGACATATATCTGTATGTATATCTTTAAGCTGGTAAATGACTTAAAACTTCAAAAATCTAGAAAGTACATTATAAAAGCAAACACTCACAGGGCAGTGGGTGTTGGTACATGTGCAGGGAGTGTCCACCTGGTGGAAGCAGGACACCCTACAGTACTGAGCACCTCAGTTCTTGCAGCCGCTTCTGAGTCATCACTGCTGTGGCTTGAGGGAGCCTGGGCCTCTGAATTTTACACAGCCACTCTGTCTCGAAGGAAACCGAACTCTCTCCCTTCCCACCCCCACCGCTGTCTGCGGGGTGGAAATGCCCCCGAACAATGCAGGTCATCTTGTGAAGAACTCTGTGGCCACTTCCAGGGGTCAACGTGCCTCATCTAAATCAGAAGCTTCAATTTTCTTCTTTCAAGCGGCTTCCTTGAAGACAGTACAGACTACTTTTTCTGACCCGGGACTGTGCGAGAGTAAAGTGTGCAGCTGCTGTAGAAAGAACGGCAGAGTCTGATTTCAGAGTGGTCTTGATCTCAGCATTTTTGATCTGAGGTTCAGGTAAAGATTTCTGGGATACGTGTCCTTCTTAACCAAAATTATTAACTCTCCATGGTAGAATTTATTTTCCAGGGACTTTGCTACCTAATTTTACTATACTAGGAAATAACCTTAGATTTTTTTTTTTAAGGAATGACGAATGACTGTCTTCTGTGAAAAGTAGAAATATTCTGCCGAATGACTGTCTTCTGTGCAAAGTAGAAATATTCTGCCAGCTTCTAAACATTTGTGTCTACATGTGCCTAGTACAGTAAAAACGACTGAGAAAGCCTGGAGAATATATGATTTATCTGCCCACAGAGACGTTTCTTGTTCTCCAGTCGTTTTACACGGTTAACTGCCTTGGTTTATCCTCATCCACGGCAACCAAGGACTGAATTTCTTATTCATGGTATTTCTTTCTCCTCCTACCCCTAAGTAGGCGCTTAGTTGACTGATTATAGAATCACAAGGTTGGTTATAATTCCATTTCTCCATTTGACTTTGAACTTAAGTGTTCCAATTACTTTGCCTGATCCTAATAAGTCAGGAGCGTGCTAATGCTTGCCTTGATATTTCTGAAATATACAGGGCTGTGATTAGCATGGGATTGCATCATTAGAAAGCAAAGTTGAAAGCGGATGAACAAAATCATCGCTCGCATTTAAGTAAAACTGCCTATTCCATGGCTTACAATGTTACTATGGTCCTAAGGACACTATTACTGTGACTAAATGTATATTACATCTGGAAAATCCTCTGATGTTCCAGAACCTTCTGGCTTTGGCCACTGCTGGAAGAGAAAAGATCTTAGAAGGGCAGGCCTGCTTTAATACACAGCCTTGAAGTCTCTCCAAACCAGACACAGCTGAAGACAAAGAATCCTTGAACTATGATGGAGTTGAGGAAAGAAAAAAAAAAGATAAGAGGGAAAAAAGGAAAAACTAGCTAATTCTGCTGGATTGGCTATCTCTGGGTCTTAACGAAAGAAGGCTTTACACTAAGCCTGAAGGAAGAACAAAACAACCCCCCACATACACCGGGACCACCATGTTAAAAACTACATTAGCATTGATGGCATTGAGTCTATCAAAAAAAACATTAACCCCTTTATATCTGTGTGTAGCTGGGACTAGGGCAGACTTTTAGAAACTGGGGGTGCAGGGAGGAGGCAACGCTTTAAACTGGGAATGATTTGCAGCCAATTCAATTGATAAATCAAAGGAAAAAAAAGATGGTACAATAGAAAATGATGCCAAAGATTTATAAGGTTGACTACGTAAACAAAAACCGGAATGGATCACCATGGAAATGCATGAATATTGAAACAGGCAAGATTTGAATAGACTAATGATATGCCTCACTTAGACTGACAGGTGTTGACAACAACTGTGACACTCCAGCCACACCAACATCCACACTTCTAACATGTTTATTCCTAGAAAACAAGGGATGGGTTTAAAGGCTCTTTTGGTAATAGCTCATAAACAAAATACATTTTCTAATCTTAAAGGAACTGACTCAATTCTCATCTACTTTAAATAACAAAATAAGGTTTTATCCATTTGCTGTCAGGATATGAGGAGCTGCAGTTAGCAGAAATCATTCTCTTGTGCTCTATGAGTTTTTGTTCGAATAACCTCTCACAAAACTACATTCTGGCTTGGCTTACTTCCCGCACTGGGTACCTGAAATATGACCACCTCTCAACAGAAACATAATTAAAGAGATAACAGTAGCACCCCAATCACATACAGATGAAAACCAATAACCCTTAATCTATTCGTTACCATGGCTACCATAGGATATTTTATTTCAGTAAAACTCTAGGTATTTTGTTTGGATTGTTGCTTGCAATGAAAGTTGGGGACATCTAAATTTCCACAGCTGCACTAGAAATGGAGAGACCAAACAGAAGAAAATGTTTTTCTTCATCACAGACAAACATGGTTTACAAAATGTTTGTGCAGAAAAGTTATTAAAATTGGTTAAGGGCGTTAGCCCATAAACCAATTTAAATGTCATTAAATTCATACAGGGTTTAAGGGCACATATGCTTGTAATTCCCCGATTTATAGTAAGGTGATAAATCAAATGTGCTCCAGAACAAAGTCCCTGGCAGAGGCATACACATCAGGGGCACACAGTTGCCTCCATACCTGTAGAAACACCCAGGCTGTGAGACTAATTCAATACATGCAGGCCAGTCAACCCTTGAAGTGGCCTCTTGAGCTTCCTGGTCACTTTTTCTCTAAGTGCCTGAATGCACAATTTATAAAACTGTTCAACATCCTCCAGTAAAAAAAAAATTTTTTTTGAAGTTAGCTGCACAACTTCATCCCTTAATTAAACAAATCAGAAATGAAGTAGGCTAACTAAATCTGTTGTCATGCATCCTAAACTAAAATAATTCCTCAAATCTGCCCTCCCAAGGCTGAGTTAGCACTAAGACTACACTCTACTGTAGCGACTAGACAAATGCCTTGGAAGAGACTGAAATTAGGGTAAATACAGCTGTAGCCAGGACAGATCTGTCACCGTGAGACAAGTCCGAATGCCAGCGTTGCCCTGTGAACGTGGGGCTGGAGCCTGCAGTGTTGGAGCCCAAATGTCCCTGAGCTGAGTGGAAGTTTGGCGGGCAGCAGCAGCTCGGCGTCCTCAACGTCTAGTCCCTCCAGCGACGAGGTCTAGGTCTCGCCTAATGCTACATAAACACCTGCGTCCACAATCTGCCCGCGGTGCGCCGCGAAGGAAGCACGGCAGAGAGAGAGAGAATGTACACCGAGTGGCACGGTGGCAGCGGCGACAGCTCTTCACCCATCAGCATCCCTGGGGACCCGCAGGAGGACCCTCCAGCTGCCCACGCCTGCCATTTGGTTCTAGAGCCCAGGAAAGACAACTGGCTTCTCAGCAGCGGACCCAGGCATCCGGCGAGCGCGCTCCGCCGGGAAGGCTGGCCTAAGGCAGACAGCGCGTCTCCGCCGTCCCCAGCGACAGGGATGCGACCTGCCCCAGGGGCAGCCTCGGACGACCGGCGCTCTGGGCTCGGCGCTCCGCCCAGAGCGAGCACGCCTCTCCTTTGGGGCTCCGGGCCGACGCTGCCCAAAGCAGGCACCCGCGCGACCGCAGATAACCCTCGCGCTCTCTGCCCGCTCCAGGCCGTGGAGACCGGGACGTGTGCCCGCCACCAGCCCACACCTCCCGCGGCAGTCGGGGCGCGCGTCCCCACTGGCGTCTCCCTATCCACTATCCCACACAGAGGCCACCCCTTCCCACCCGTCGCCACCTCCTCGCCCTTCGCCATCCCCGAAGCGCTCCTTTCGTGCCCCTCAACGCGCTGGCATCCACTAGGTGTCGAGAGAAGAGGGGGTGCCAGTCACAAGAAGGTCTGCGCGAATTCCCTCCCCGAATGGTTTTTCAAGCTCTTCTACCTCGAAAGTTACTTGGGATCGAGTAAAGAAACCTGGTTCCCAAATATGGGGTCTGAGGACGCGAGGGTGCGGAATCCCTTTCCCGGCTGAGCGTGGCACCCAAGCGTGCACCTCCCTAAAGGGCAGGGCGCGCGGTCGGCCGGGGACCAGCCCTCTGGTGCCTCCTGGACCCCGGCCCGCCGGAGCACTGGGCCGCGCAGGGGAAGGCGGCCTGAAGAGCGGAGCGCGCCGCCGGGCCCACCCCGGGCCGCTGGGCCAGGGGTCAAGCTCGCTTCCCGCCCCTGTGGCCCCCGCGGTGGTGCTCCCGGGCAGTTCCCCGCACCACCCGGGGGCGGGAAGTTTTTCCCCCTTTTTTCTCCCCCTAGAGCAGCGCAGGCGCAGGGGCTCCTGCAGCCGTGCGAGTCCAGACGCGGGAGGCTCCAGCCGCCGCCGCCAGAGCCGAGCCTCGCGTTCCGGGCTCCCCGGGCCCCGCTCCCGCTCCCGAGCCTGGCCCGGGCCCCCGCGCCGCAGCCTGCGAGCTCCAGCGCGGCCGACTCTTACCTGCGGCCGCGGCGCTCCGGCCCCGGCCCGACGCGCTGAGAGCCCGGGGTCGCGGCGGGGCGCAGCAGGGCTGATGGAGAGGGGTCGGCGCCGCCGGGGAGCCGAGGCTGGGGCCGCTCGCGTCCTGGCCGGGGGAAACGGAGCCAGGTCCACCTTCTCGCGTTGCTGCTCTCCGCCTTCTCTCCCGTCTCCTCCTCCTCCTCCGCCGCCGCCGCCGCCGCCTCCCGGCAGCCCAGGGAGGATGCCCGGGAGAGGGACGCCGGTCCTCCCGCCTGTCAGCCTGTGCGCTATGCGCGGTGCGGCGCGGCGCTCATCGAGGCGGCGGCGGAGGCTCCGGCAGCATCGTCCCCGCCCTCTCCCGCAGCCGCGGCGGCCGCGGGGCCGGGGCTGGCTCCGGGCTCCGGGCTCCGGGCTTGGGGCTCGGGCTCCGGGCGGGGGCTGTGCTCAGGCGCGGCGAGCGCCGAGGCTGCGGGCAGGCGCTGCGGAGCCGGGGCCGGGGCTGGAGCTGCGGCGAGACCCGCGGGGGCAGGGACGGCGGCGGCGGCGGCGCGGGGGCTGGCGCGGCCGCGGCGCGGGGACCATGCTCCCTTCTGGCTCGCTCCGCTCCGGGTACCGTCTGCTTTAGCTGCGCGGGAGGCGGGCTCCGGCGCGCAGCCAGGGGCGGGCGGAGCCAATCACGGGCGCCCGAGTGGGCGGGGGCGCGGCGGGGGAGGCGGGGCGCCCCGGCCTGGCCCCGCTCGCCGAGCTTCGGCCCGAGGGATCCCGGCCGCCGCGCCCGGCTCCGGGCGCAGTGCTCGTGGGGGTGTCCGTCCGTCCGTCCGTGCGTCCGTCCGCGCCCCGCCCCTGCGGTGGCTCCCAGCCCGCTGGGCCCCGCCGCCGTGGCCGACCACCGCCGCACTGAGCGTGGCCGCGGCTGCTGCGCTCCGGCCTCGGGGCCCGGCGGCCGGGGAGGAAGGGCCGGGACGCAGGCGGCCTCCCGTCCGCGTTTAACACCTGAGGAAACTGGTGGAAAAGTTTGAGAAAGCGAAGTCCAATCGTCTTGCAGCGTCCACCCTCCCGGTGACAGCGCGGCCACGGGAAGCAGCAGGAAGTGTCCACGGCGCTGACGGAGCGCGGCTGCCCATGCCAGTCCTGCCCACCAGCCGGGCCCGCCCGCCCTGACTCCGCGGCGCGCGCGACCCTTCCTGTTGGCGCGCGCACGGGCCACGCTCAGCGTTCCTGCTTCCACGCGACGCCTCCCAGGTCGCTCGCAGCGTCCGCACTGTCTGCGTCCCTTCCCTCCTCTCCCTCCACGCTTGCTGCCCACCGGGACGCCAGAGCCAAGCTTGACTGGAGGCGGCGGCTCCCCCAGTGAGGGGTTTTCCAGTAAGCCGGGACGTTCCCCTCCGGCTAACTTTCTAGGTCTGATTTTATAACCTGACCTCTTCCTCCTGCCCTCCCGCCCCCTCCCTTGGTTTAACATGACGGAAGAAAGATTCCTTCGTACCTTTCCACCTCTTTTCTAGCCCCCAACCCGGCCTGAAAGTGATGGCAGGCGGCCCTCAAGCCTCCCCCAGCCCCAGACAAATCACTGAGGCCTAAGGCCTGGTTAGAAATCGGGGGACAGGGGGTGCTGTAGCGTAGGGAGCCGCTAGCTGTTGGACCTGAGCTTGGAGGCTTCTGGAGGGCTGCGCCAGGCCCCACCCCTCCGTCCCAGTGGGGAGAGGGCTTTGCCAGTGAACCCCTCTTTTTCTCCTGTGATGTCTGATCCCAAGCTCTGCTCTCCTTGGCTGTAAACGCAGTACTACTCTTGTAGGAAGCACAGTACAGTGTCGTGACTGATAAATAATAAATAATAATAATCTACTGAGGGCTGCGGGAGGACTGTCAGTGACAAGGAATGAGGACACCAGGGAAATGCCCCACTGGTGTTAGAGTAACTGCATTTCCGGGGGGGGGCGGTGAGGGGAGTCCAGATGAATGTTTGGTGTGTGAAGCCTGGGATAGGGAGGTAGGCAGAGGAGGGGACAGAGCGGAAGACTGTATGTGTGTGTGTGTGTGTGTGTGTGTTATAGAGCGACACAGGTGCTTCAGAGAGGGACGGGGTGGGAGTTGGGGGGGGGAGAACTCCCAAGGGATCTGCAACGCCTGAAGATGAGTGAATGATGCAGTTGGAGCGCTCAGTTCGTAAAATGATGATGAGAGGCGAGAGAAGATAGTAAACTGGAATGACAGAGATTACTCAGGATTTAAACAAGATACACAGGTAATATTGCAAGCCACTCAGTGCAAAGAGGAGAACAAAGCCACAGGCATGAGTCAGTCCTGTAGGGAAGCCATCCTCTGAGCTGGTCTGCATGGATCCACCAACTGTGAATGTGCAGGAATTCCCTGGCCGCGTTCTGAGCGGCTTCCTGGTTGACAGCTGTGGGCATTTGGAAACTGTGGCCAAGGTTTGCGAGTCTGCAGTAGGGTAAGATCCAGCAATTCAAGACACTAGTCATGTCTTAAGATATTTTGACTGATCTTCAAATGAAAGGAGAGAATACACCCTCCAAGAATCCTTCCCAGGCTGCTTTCTAGGTGAAGATGGAAGAATTCCCCCAGTTGCCCTGCTGGCATTATCAGAGAAGACAGGCATGCAGAATCCACACTGGGAGGACTTCCTTTGCCTGTGGTGAGGCTAAGGTTGTGGGGTCTAGAGTGTAGCAAAATCTCCAGGCTTGGAGCTTGCTGTTTGCTCACTGGGGTGTCAGCTTGTCAGGAAGGATGAGAAAAACTGTGTGAATTAGAATCACAGTAGGCTTGTTTTCTCTCTCCTCACCCTACCCTCTTTTCATCCCCAGAGCCTGAATGCAAAGAGGATTTCTCAAGTCAGAAAGTTCTGTGGAGTTCTGTCCAGGAAGGAGCTGTGTGGTGGGAACTCTGCCATTTGTGAAAGGTCTGTTTTGGTCTGCACATGAGGTTTGTTTCATCTGTAGCATTGTAGCTTCTGTCTGTCTCCATGCATGCAGGCATTTGATGACTTTAACTGGATCTGTGTTGTGTGTGAGCTCTCCTGTCTCTCTGCATGCACCTTGTATGTCTGGATCTCTTTTGGGTTACTCCTTCTCCTGGTCTGTGTCCCACGGGATGTGCCCCATGGACCTTTGCCTGGCATATCAGACTTGATGGGTGTTGCTCATAGGAATCTCTTCCTCTTGGTCAAAGATTCCTCCAGGAAGCATAGGATTGCCCCTGTGGAGTGCACTCCAGAAGCTAGCCCTCCCTATCCTGACCCCCAGGCTGGGCTCTGTGATCAGGACTGGTGTGTACACTATGAGCAGATGGGTTATGAAGGAGTGGGCTTATGATGCACAGTGAAGTATCCTGGAATGCTCCAGAACATCCATCCCCTGCTCAGAGCATAGACCATATTTGTAGGGTAAAGCATGTGCCTGCTGTGGCCAAGATGGACCTCTCCCCTCATTTATATTTATAGCAATAACCACTTGCCCTGTAGCTACTGCATGCTGAGCATTGCAGCAGGTACTCTTATTCACAATATCTTGTCAATCACCCCAGTAACCTGCAGAATCAATATGATCAGCTCCCCAAACAGTTCCAGGAAAGGCCAGTGAGCTCCTGCAGTCACCCAGGGAGCAGGTGACAGAGCTGGAATTTGAGCCTTGTGATTCCAAAGCCTGTCCAAAGCCTACACTTAACATAAGAATGCGGTTTCCTTTGTCATTGGCCCAGTGCCTTCCCCTGGTGGTAGACTCTGTGGATGCTGATTTTGCCTTTATCAGCGGCTGGTCCTAGATCCAGAACTGGAAATCAGTCTTAGAATACAGAGAACCCCTGCAGAAGAGGGGTAAGCGTCTCTTTGATTACCAAAGGCACAGGTCATTTGGAAGAGTGGAAACCTCATCAGGCACTGTCGGGTTTGACAGGGCATCTGTTTCTAGGAGCAGCTACCAAGCTCTGTGTAGGTCGGGGTTTTGTGCGTGCTGCTTTGTTTGTCTAATGTTCTGCTCCACTAAAACCACCCCCGTTTGCCATGAAAAGCATTAATAAACCCTACACAACCCACTGTCTCTCCAGTGAATGATCAATCCATACAAATCTATTTAGCACCTACTGTGTGTCCAGCGTTTCAACCCCACAACATTGATTAAAACAGGAAGTGAGAAGTCACAGCCGTTGGATTTTCACTGGGACCACTCTGCTATGCGATGTGTCACAAAGGCTTGTGCCAATCATTTAAGCAGCCACTTACCGTGAACCTGCTTTGCACTCTCGCTGTGCTGGGGGCCATTGGGAAGACAGAGTTGATAGATTTTAGTCATTTTTACCTTACTTATTCCCCCCCCAAAAGCAGTGGAAACAGACTAATACAATAAATGGCTCTTGTTCTTGAAAAGGGTTGAGGTAACAATGGTGTTAGCAGTAAATATAACTTAGTTCTTAGTTTGGGGGAAAGGATTCCAAGTATTCGGGGATCAAGGGTCACCCCTAGTAGGTGGCTGCTTGCAGCGGGGGACGCTGGAGCAGAGGAGGGAGGCAGTTTCTGTGGGAAGCAGAGGGACTCCAGACGGGGTGGAAGGGCAGGCAGTACTGGATTAAGGAGCTGATCACCCTAGGACAATTGCTGAAACACAACTCATCATTAATTTCCTTTGGGTGAAAATGAAAGCGTAATTCCTGTCTTTGCCCAAATCAGTGAAATATTAGATTCTCAAACACAGGATGAAACCAGTAGTGTCTTTTTTTTTGGCTTGTCAATGGCAGGGATTCACCGTTTTGTTTTTGTTTTTGTTTTTTAGTTCCGCTTGTTTGCAGGTGGCAGGAGTGCTAATTAGACAGAGTCACTCCACAGTTTTCCTGGGTGGCTCAGACTCCCAGACTAATGGGAAGATACTACTTGGGTGCTCCAGAGAGCGACTTTGACACTCTCATTGCTACCTCCACGCCTCACCCTTGGGGTGCTCAGTGCATAGCCTTTGGTTGGTGAATTGTTCGTAGTGACCCAGCTTCCACTATGTGACCCAGGAGAACTTTACTGTAAGAGAATGTGAGATAAAAATTCAAAACTTTAAAACAGAAGATTTTACTATTTTGTTTCCTAAAAGAACAGGCAGGTTTCCCTTAAGAGAAGCTGTTCTCTGGGTGTTTAATCTTGCTGGAAATTCCATTCATATACAGCTGCTCAGAAACACCTTCGTTTATTTTTATTTTTTAAGCCTTATCATTGACCTAATTCCAGGAGGTCTTAAGCAACTTACAGGTTAGAATGCAGGCAAAAGTAGGCCTGTGAGAATGAAACAGCACGAGAAAGGAAGAGATGGGACCACAAGTAGGCTCTAGGGGAAAAAGGACAGATGTATCAGGTCACCTGACTGTATAAAGGACGACACATTTTTATCATGTGATAAAATGCTTTGCACAGAAACTGCTTAAATATCAAAGACTGTTAGCAGCAGAAGAATGTAGTATTGTTGAGATAAAAGGTTTCAGCTCTGGAATTTTGCAAACAAATGCTAAACGTGGAAAAGTGTAATAGTATTACAGGCCTGTATGTTGACATTTTTCACTGTTCTCAAACCTTTGAAAAATATTCATCAGAAGATTTGATTTTCCTTTCCTTTTCCTTTTTCTTTTTTCCTTACCTTTCCTTTCCTTTTTTTAAAAGTCTTTTTTCTTTTCCATTCCTTTCCTTTCTTTTCCTTTTGTCTCTTCCTTCTTTCCTTCTTTTGGTACTAGGGATTGAATCCAGGATCTTCTCATTGAGCTGCATCCCCAGCCCTTTTTCATTTTTTATTTCGAGATAAGGCCTCAAGCTGGAGTCAAACTTGTGCTTTTCCTGCCTCAGCCTTCTAGAATTCTGGGATTGCAGTAGTATAATCACCACATCTGGCCCAGAAGATTTTTGCTAGAAAAAGACCTCAGTCTTTCATAGATTTGCTGATTGCAGGTTCAAGGAAAGAGTTGTAAATCAGACACATTTTCTTTAGATGGTTGTGAATTTTTTTTAGCAACAGGCACCTTATTAATGTCCAAACCCTCAATAATGTCAATATAATTTTAGCACAATTTCAAAATTAGTCAGCATTACATTAGTCCTGGCTAATGTAAAGTTTCACTGGAAACAACCAGAAATTAAATATTAGAGTAGATGGAGTTACAAAGGCTTGCAGAGAAGAACTCGGAAAAAGTCAGAACAATATTTGGAATCTGAGGTCTTCATATCCTGATGAACAGGGTATATCCAATTAAACCGATACGACCTAATCATTATAATCAAGGCTGTTTTTACTACCCTGTTTCTCCAAACTAAGACCTATCTGGGAAACTAGTTCTAGCATGAGTTAGAAGAGACATACCCTGAAGATGAGCCCTATTGAAGTGCAGTAGGGATCAAACTGACCTGCAGCAGTCAATGTGTGTATGTTGTTCAAAAACCATACAACTGTAGTTGGAGTGATAGGATATAAAATAACAATGAACTACTGATGAAAGTGTCAATAATGGCAGGTATTCACTTGGCACCCACTGTATGACAGGCACTTTTAAAAGTTTCTTGTTTCATCTTTTTTTT